>JAODKE010000146.1:27546562-27560999 GCA_026779605.1 Mormyrus hasselquistii
CATCGTCAAAGCTACACGACGCGTTTAATACATAAGCAGCCGGCAATCCTTTGGCGTTCATACGGCGCCTTTATGTAACTGATTTAGATGAAATATGAGAGGCCACCAGTCAAAACACTGAATAAAATTTATTAAAATTAGTAATGAAAACGATTTAAAAGAAATTGATTAACATTGATAATGCAATGCAGCGAATTACTGGTATAAAAAAGGTACCAGTTGAACCCCCCCCCCCAGTCCCACAAATATAGCGAGGGCATCGCCCTCCCATTCGTCAAAATCTACAGAGGTGGACCTATGCCGGACGCCCCACTAATTTTATTTCTGGCTGCGGACATGCCTGAAAATGGTAACTGCGGAAGTATTAAAAAGCCATTTCTATTACGGCCAATAAGCGTTTCCCCAGAAACTGCTCAAGGATATGTTTTTATGTAACTGCTTTGTCTAGCCACGTTCCTTCTTAAGAAATATCTCCCCCTTCCTCAGCCAGGATAAATGGTTTGAAGTTGGACGGATACCACTAAAATTTTATGACACCCAACCAAACACTAATGGATTAATATACAATTTTCAAACAAAAATATGCGTTTCATTAGGCCTTTTTGGGAGCTCATGTTAAAATGTGATTTCACTATTAAAACATTTACAGAATTTACAGAAAATCACGTGTTTTACGTACTTGCATACGATTTCAGAATTGATACGAATTGACAACCAATCCCTAAGCAACCTTTGCGATCACTGACCTGAGTGAGTTACTGTAGACCAAGGCCAGTACAAATTCACTGGCAGAAAAGCTGTCATCCAGAAAGGGTCACCTTCCCTTGTTACTGATGTGAAGATGGAGCGAGAGAGAACTACAGCTATCGGAATTGAAAAGATAACATCTGATCTCCTGGCTGGAAAAACTCTGAAAGGTAAAAGAAACAAGAGCCTTTTCCAGTTGTGGTTTAAACTTCATTTTTAATGGGTTTGCCATGTGTAACTCTACGCAAATGCACCTATAAAATATTGATTGTATTAAAACTTCAGCCCAAGTCTATCTCGTAATTTATCACCTTAGTGTTGCCCGCGGGACAAGGTCTTGTACCCACAAATCCTCACTAAAAACAACAATGACATAAGCACCGTTGCAAATGCTTGAACATGCAAATTTATTTTCCTTCAAACACATATTAAGAGAGCATTTTCATTGGCCATTAAAGGAAATTCCCCTGAAAACATCATTTAAAAGTTAAAACCAATCAGTGAAACTCATTGTTTGTTGCTTTTCTTCATCTGCACGACAATGGCTTTGAAATCCATAAAAAAGCAAACCTAAGTATGGCAGAAAGTGACAACAGCTAAACCCTGAAATGCCAAGGTGATGCGGAGGAAGCCTTTATTCATTTTTAAATCAAGAACACGAATGTTTATTGGCTTTACAAAACAGCTTTATCGCCCAGGACAGGAAGTCCGAACAGAGACAGAGATAAAGAACGCGGAGGTCGGATGTGTAATTTCTATGAATGGCCAGGAGGTGGCGAGCAGCAACCCCTAAACATAAGGCAAAATCACTAAGAAGGTGAATTATTTATTTGGCTGTTGTATATCTTACTCTTTCACGGCGAAATGAAAGAAAAAAAGAAAAATAAGAATAATAACCCCTTAAAATACAAAATTGTTAAAAGAAGAATAAAAAGCAGTTTATTTTATTTCAACCCATTGTAATCATGCAAAAATGTAATGTTCCTTTGTACTTATGTGGGCTTCCTCTTGGGTAGCAACACGTCGCCTGCAGGCGTACAGACCAATGAGGTGCGAGCCTGCACGCGTCCACCTCCCCTGAGCTTTCACACGCTTTAGGATGCAGTGCATCTGAGAAAGAAAGAAAAAACGCAGTCAAGCTGCAGGTGGAAAATCACGGGGGGAGAGGCGTGTCTTCTGGGTGGGGCTTATGGACTCCTGTATGACCAACTACTGTGGGGCCCCTATGGTTGTCAGACACATCCCACCTTCAGGGCTCATTTCTCATCAGACATAGGTGTCGAAGAGATGCAGCGGAAGTAGTGATGAATGCAAAAGTGCAAAAAGTAAAAAAAAAAAACAAAACAAGAAATTAACCAGCTAGGGGAAGGTGAAGTGACTTTGGTTGGTGAGAGTGTCACCCCACACACCACAAGACTTTTTAGGGCGCAAATCTATATATAAATACATAGGGGAGACTGGGGATGATTATAACATAGGTTAGTTCTCAAATCAGGAACGATGTACAGATGACATAACTCACTCTGCACATGCTATATATATATATATATATATATATATATATTCTAATGGTAGCTAACATCAAACACACACAGAGGTTTGTAATTATATCTTTGTGGGGACTCTCCATTCATTTCAACCAAATAAAATATGAGACTTTTGGCATTTTTAGTTTTTTTAATTGCCTTCACAGATCTTCATAGGGACCTGAAAAATGGTCCCCATAACATCAAAATAATAGGCTTTTATCGCATCGTGGGGAAGATTTGGTCCCCATAATGTAATATAAACATAATCCACACACACAGACAGGCAGAATAATATTCAGTTATTACTATTATTCGCTATTATTCAGTTATTAAAACTGCACAGTGTTTGGTTTTAGTTGTGACATAAATTATACATATATGCATGTAAACCCAGAAAATGTATTAAGAAACTTTGAATAACTTGAATTTTTTTTGACATTATTTATAATATAACATTCAACCCATTGCTATGTTACAATGTAGCATTTCACTCCATGTTTGAAGCCAAACCATTCACTGTCTGTGTGTGATACAGAGAAAGAACCAGTGCCATTAAATAGAAGATACATTCATGTGTTTTGTATCAAATTTTGAATGTGATTCCTTAAAAAAGCTCTGAGCTACAGGCAAAAATGTAAAAAAACGTTACAACCATCCCCGGTCTCCTCTACTAGTGGCCAAAATTGTGGAAACACCTAGTATTTTTGGCATTACGCTTTGAAAATTACTACATGAATATTGTCGTTAGTGTTTATAAACAAAAAAATGTTTACAAATATCATACATTGGATGATTAAATAAGTAACTGGTGTAACAGTTGAATAAAGTTCTGCAATCTCTAAAATTTGAATTTCCACAATTTTGACCACGAGTGCATGTGATTTATATTTGTCCATGTCTGTCTTGTTTTCTTCTGGTCCTCATAGAGGCTTTTCGTGTGTCACTCGTCTGCCTTAAATTCTCAGGCCGTTGCTTATTGACCAGTTATTAATCCCTCTTTGAATCTGTAACTTTATTTCTCTTCGGACTCAATGGTGAACAGCAGGACCTGAAAGTGGAGCACAGTCGGCAGAGGGTCGTCCCCAGCTGAGGTGTTTGTTAGCCTGACATCTTGCTTTCTGTTGCCTGTGCAGGAGCCCCTGTGCTCTCTGACCTCTCAAAGACAGAGAGGCTAAGTTTTGGCATACGCACGTATGGCACGTCTATAACAGGTATAAACTAACAGTGACGGCCAAATGCACGGTGCGGCACACAAGTACCGCGAAGGACAGGTCGGTGTAACCATGTCGGCCGGGCGGCCTAATGCTCTGCTGACCTCTAAAAGAACATCATATTAGAATATCGTACTATTTAATGTAACTCATCAGATAAAGTTCACAATCAAATTGTATCCTGCTTGTAACTCACTCAAGGGCCGGGATCATATTACCAAGGCAGGCAGCTGGTTACCGAAACAATGTAGCATATGAACTCTGAAGGTTTCTGAGACCTAAAACGTTTATTTTTATAACCTGCATCGGGAAGTCTCTCTGAGAAGTGTAGGGGCTGCTCGAAAACCGTCCCACTAAATTTTTCGTGATCCTCTGTCTGCTGTGGCCTTTCCTGCAGCTTTTCCTGCAGCTTTTCCTGCAGCTTTTCCTTCCTTTTTTTTTGCCCCTCTTCCCCCGTTTAAAACCCCCAGCCCCTTTTAAACACCCCCCCCCCCCCACACACACACACACACACACACACACACACACACACACACACACACACCCAGGAGTCAATTTGGCAAACCTATATCTGTGACCACTGACCGCTGACTAGGACGGAAACGCACCTGCGAGAGAACAGGTGACGTAACATGAATCACACTGCCGTGGCGAAAGCTTCCATTCCATGTTTATAAAGCGACTTACGATTTTACGCGCATATCCCATCGACCGACAAGATATGCGTTTATGCCTCTGACAACCCCATAAAACGTTTATATGCACCGAGATGTGGTTAGTCTTTCCTTCTGTCCAGCTCCCAATGCATCTTCTTACTTGTAATTATATAAATAGTAAAAGGGATTAACTGAAAAAGATTGACATGAAGAAAAATAATCACTGTATACTGTCCGCGGCACATATTTACATGTAGCCTGCGTCTGTCTCTCAGCTCCCAGTATTTACCAGTCATCCATTTCCCAGAACTGCTCATCCAGTTCAAGGTCACAGTGATCTTGGAGCTCATCCCAGTTAGTGGAGGGTGTGAGGCCTAGGCAGGGTGCTCTCCAGGACGGAGGTCCTGTCTGTCACGGAGCATGCATAGATACACACACTCAGAGACACGCTAAGACCGGCCCAGCGTAGGGCCGTGGGAGGAACCTGGAGAAAGCATGGAGAGGATTCAAGCCACATATGCAGAGCTGGGACTGGAACCAAACCCGTAATGCTGGTGGTACGAGCCCCCAGTGCTGAGACACTGTGCCACCCTGTTCCTACTCAAAGAATCAGTCAGGAGATTATATCTTCAGTCTTCGTGCAAGTTGTTTTTCAGTCAAGCAGTACACAATAGCCCTACAAAAAATCCTACTAAATATATTACAGACATAAGGTATATATCACATTTTGGTAGCACGTCACTTGAGTTGACACAAATATACTAATATACCCTTAATTAATCATGAACTCACTCTTACTTAATGTATAAATCAACCACAAACTATGTACATTATTTGTACTTTAGTAACTGAATTACTATTAAGTTGTTTCTTTAAAAGCATCGTTAAAAGCTTCACAAATCCACTTTTTCATGATTAGTACTGTGTTGAGATTTTTTTTCTTTTTACGGGTAAACACTCACCAAAGGCAACCGTAACTCTTTCATGCTTTATGTAGACGATGAACCGCTCGAATCCTGCGACACAACGCGTTTTCGAAAGCTCAGCGCGGCAGACTTTAAGTGAACTAGGTAAGATTTCCTGTTTCGTCGCACAGTCCCGACATATGCAAGTGAAAACAGAAACCGAAACGCGATTGTCAGCGACTTGATCTCAGGCGAGTGTACCTACAGTACACCGGCCAAAAAGCAATTTTGTGGTTTGTGGCACTTTTGGCAAAGGGCACCGTTTTTACATTGAACGTAAATGCGGAAAAGCATTTTACTTTGATTGAATCGTTTTGGAGAATTTTTTCCCATATATACTTTGAAAATTTAGAATTTTTGCCACAAAATGTTTTTGATTAAATTCATGTGGTTTTCCTTATTTATGATTAGAGAGTTCGATCAGAAGAATGAGATGCAATGAGTGTCTCAGCGTATCTGTCAGTGAAACTAAAATTACATGATGAAATTGTAACTAATTATAATGTTTATAACAACTAATACCCGCTGCAAGGGTATGGGAGTTTGCTGTAATGATAAACTTTGGGATACACTAACGCTCTCCAGGGTCCTGAATCCAGACCATCAATTGGTGTCCAGGAATGTGCCTGACTGGAAGAGCAGTTTAGGCCTTAGTCTAAGCCGCTGTGCCCTTCTTCATACCTGACTGCACATCCCCTGATTGGGCCACTTTTACAGAACAGCCATGACACCACCTATGAAATCCCGGCCTACAGGACAACTTCTGCTGCAGATTCGTGCTGAGGTGGCCACTGCCAGCCTCCAGTCTCTGACCCTCCTCGGTAATAGATTCTGCATTGATTTGCAGGCTTGTGCCGTCTTGCCTTTGCTGCCTCTGTGGCCTCTTGCTGGTCTCGAGAAGGATTCGATCAGAGTTTGGCTGCGTATAACATGCCTGCACTGATGTTTACTCCATTGTCTTGTCAAAGCACGTGTTTGACTCTCATACGAGTCCACCGCGGTTCCATCGTGACAAACTATTGTGTTTGACACAGGGACCAGAAAAATGGAACTCAGAAATCCAACCTAACAGAAAAATGGGGATGTGTGACATGCGGCTATCCGTTCATTGTTTTCCCAACAGAAACAAAGAAACAACTGGTATTCCTTACATGAGAGAATTGACATTAATGTTACCCTGTTATAGCCTTGAGTCTTGAAGCTTTGCTGGTATTTTCTGAGTCAAACCAGTATAGGTCATCGTCAACTTATGACGGCGATCGGTTCATAAGCCCATTTTGGTTGTAAATTTATTTATATGCGAAACTCATCGTGTATAGTATACCATATAGTAAAATTATATCACTAAATGTTTTGGTGTTCTTAACCGTTTAATCACTACCTTCTTGTGGGGATGCTGAGGCTGCTGGCTTTTGGGGGGAACTGTGACACACGGACGCTGGTCAAGAAGGTGCCGCCAGACGTGACATAGTCCGGGCAACGTGCTTGTGGTGTCAGAACGGTTGTAAAGTCGATCCGCCGTAAATCGCTTTACAGAAGTAAAAAAAGAAAGAACTTTGTCATTGGTCACGTCGCTAAATGCTTAAGTGGACTAACCGCGCTTCAGTGTTCGTCATGAATGTTCATTGGCGACAGACCATCGTCTAATTTTCCTAGAAATCCAATTGGAAGATGCATTGTTTTTCTGACGTAGATGCCAGCCGTCCTCACCTCATGGAGTTTCAGCATCCCGGGAAGCGTCCGACTCGCGGGAAGGACTCAGCTTCAAGGGGTGAATCTCTCTAACGTCTTAGGGCTGAAGTTATCGCTGCCTCCCCACATGGAGGCCCCACATTTTCCGTCGTTTTAACAGCGCACTCTGGCTGCCTGCGCTCCCTGCAATCCGAGTTCCTGCGCTTCACATCTTTGGCCCACAGCTCGCAAAAGATGGCAAACGCGTCTTACTGGGATGCTTCAGAGCGAAGTGTTGATTGCTCACGGGATTGTCGGCTCTGCCCGAGACTGACACGCGATACGCCTGAAACGCGGCGGAGGGGGAGGGGGCTTCATCCAGTGGACGTCACCGCTGCCTCCAAGTTATAATCCCAGATGTGCTAAGTATGATTCAGTGATAATGGAAGCTGTGAAGATCATGAAGTACTTTCCTGAGAGGTAAGATATGCAAATCGACAAATCTGAACTGTTTAAATTCAGAATTCTGCTCGTCATGGGGTAGGCTGGATTACAAGGGGAAGATGACAAATGAGGGCAGGTTTTTCGTTTGACTGCTTAACAGGGACTGTGACCTTCAAGGACCAAGGTGGATAAGTCATCATTATAGGCTTTGTTTACTGCTATTAATTTGGGTTTGTTTAGACAAGCCCAACATTCATATTCCGTGTGCCAAGCCTTTGACAAAGCGGTGTAATAGATTATGCAGACGGCATGAAGAAGTGAACAGAAAGGGGATGAGACACTTTCTGTTTGCGACTAATTATCCCGTGTGTTAAGTTGCCTAAATATACCAGACCTCACCATTACAGCATTTACACAAATGAAACCCCGGCGCTGCACCCTATTGATAGAAATTCATTAAGCCCCCACTCTGTGCCCTGACATGCAGTTTGAGCCATCAAACTCCAATGCTACGCTCCACAAATCCACCAATGAAAGCTGCACATCATGCCCTATTTGTACAAATCAGGCCCCCATGATACAGGCTGTTTACACACGCCAGCTGCCCTACCCCCACCCTTCCAAGACAGCCCATACCACCCTTCCACACCCGGGTCCCAAAAGCCCGGCCTGCTGTTTAAAGAGACAGATAAACCGGTCAAACCTTAAGCTAACCCTGGCCCTAACTCTTAACCGCACCCCCTCACTGCACCTCCGAGGTTCTGATTCTGGCAGCGATCCTAGGAGGATTAATTAGTTACATTTATGCACAAGTCGGGCCGTCTGACACCAGTCGGAGCATCAGAACCCCATTTGAAGGTGTTAATTGGCGTGAGTCAGACACTTACGTTTCAGTCAAGGAGCTCAACCGCATACTCAACTAAAATAAGAGAGGCGAGGTGCTGAGGTATTTAAATTAATTCAAAGAGGAGAAAATTAGGATAACAGTGCAGAAAACTGAAGTATTACCCGGCCAGGCCGTCATGTGCTTCGCGGCTTTTGTGTTTTGGTTTTTTTTTTTTGGCCTCATGGAAACAGAAACCATTAAATAAACAAATGGAGTCGAGGGGGTATGACAGTATCTAACTTTTATTACAGACCCCAACCGTCCGCTAGCGGCCAGAGCTTCTATCTGCTTCCGTTTGTCGTCCTTTGCGGGAGGCCTTCCGGGCTTCTAGAAACTTCTCCGCTAGAACAAAAGCAGGATAGAAACAGAGTGAAGCAGGGTGCTATTGGGGGTAAATCGTGACCATTTGGCTTTAAGCAAAACTCGGGCTAATGGCGGCCGTACTGTAAACCCTCTGCCATACCGAGAAATACGTTTGAGCTGTTTAATGCGGAATTCTCCTCGGCCTGGGGTAGAAGAGGTAGGCTGGGTTTTTTTTTTGACTGCTCAACATTATAATAATCACTATATAATACCAATAACAGTACTATCAATAGTATTAAACGCTATTAAAACTAATAATATTAATAGCATTAATATTATTCGTGCTATTAAACAATACTATGAAACAGTCAGCATCTATCTACCATCACTTTGGTAGGCCTGGAACCTAATCATAATAATGGTTAATAATAATTAATCATAATAATTAAATAATAATAATTATTGTTGTTGTTGTTGGTATTATTATAAAATAATAACATTAACAACAACAGCACTGCTTTTTAGAGGTGAGAATACTTCGGCTGAGGGCGCCATGCTAGGTTCATAAAGCTAACGCTGTCTTTGGCCAGGAGGGGGTGACTTTTGAGAATTCATTGTGGCCAAGATGTCTCGATGCGACATAAAACACCATGACAAGGCTGGGCAGGAGAAGCCATAGCTGCGTTTTATATATGCACACCCCCGAGTACGAGTGTTTGTCTTTACAGTGTTGGGGTGTCCGATGAAGCACATCTGGGACTCAAACCCAAAAAAAAAAACAGAAAACCGCCTTTCTGTAAGGTCCATATTGGCTGCACTATGGTCCTATAAAAACCATGAAAAACTACCCAGTGATGTCACACGCAGTAGCTGGGTGCCACTGTGCCAGTTGACTGATGTGATATTTGCTTTTCTGCTATGAGACACCAAGGAGTCGTTGGCAATGTATGACGTAACAGAAATAGGTGTATCGCTCAGGATAGAAGATTATTGATATGATGGATTACCGCCTGGATTTATTTGATCTTGATCTCATTCGTTTAGATGTTTTACAAATCTTCCAGTCACACCAGTAAATGCATGCTTTTGTGTTGTGTCATAACGCAATTGCCTGTAGAATGATATGTTAATTCAGAAACAGTCGCTGGACGCTAACGGAAGCTGATCAATCTAAACCCTTTAAATAAAATTGTCCTGTACGTCATGCAGATAAAATGATCGTCAGTTACATTAAGTGAAAGGCAAAGGCCTGTCGGAGCGACCTAACCTCTCACAAAGTTAACAGGATCCGTAATACTCGCTTCTACTTCGCTTACATACTTCGAAATAACGATGAAAAACCAGGAGCAGGTAGAGATCGGTGAGTTTTAAAAAATCAAGCTGTTACCGTATTCCGATCGACTGAGGCCTTGGACCAAAGCCCTTGTATTCTAGGTGTTAGCAAAATAACCTTAAAGAATGAGTCACGTAAGTCAAACATAGCCAACTGTATAAAATACATATAGCATCTAAAAGAGTAACGAAGTAAAAGCCACCGTCGCTTTATTTGTCACTGTTGCAACGTCTGAGCTGCTGTCTAGATTAAGCGATAAAGCATTTGGTACAATATTAACTACAATTAAATTAGGCCTACCTGGTGTTAAAATGTATTACAATAAGAATGTATTACCCACATCCTGTTACATTAACACCTACCTAAAAATATCGACATTATAAATATTTCTTTTCCCCATAAGCTGAACGCGGCGTGTTACGTGCAGGTGCAATTGCTTATAAAATAACACATTATTTCATAAACAAAGAATAACATTAAAATTAAAAAGATAAAAGAAAAATCATCAAATAACAACATAAATTGATAATTATATGGGTTATTTGTAGAATTTTCGCAAATTCTCTAAATAACGATGCTATATTTTTTTTTTTTTATCAAATGGTAGTATTTGTAGTGTGTTTCCTTTATGTGTTCGTGTCTCTTTATTTTGTTATTTATATTACAGATTTGTACGGGTCATTCCAAAAATACTCAGCGTCCACATTTGTGTTTTGTCACACCATAGCGTCCGTTCGCTATTCTGCGATATAGTAAAAATGTTCAGTCTTATGATTTCTTGTAAGAGAGTAAATTTGAAGAAAACGTAGGTGATCTGATTGCAGCTTGAAGGGTTTTTCTTCCCTGTCGGTTTATAGTCTCAGAAGTATTTTCCTTTTGAACCTGTGGGTGAAACAAATCTCTGAGGTGGTAAGGCGGTATGAGTGTACACACACATTGACCTGCAGCGTGGGCAAGAAGCGATCGTACGTTATCAGCAAAGGAGGATTAAAATGATTGTAAAATTAAAGCATTAAACAAGCAACGTTTCTCCTAAAATTAAACCTAACCGGTTTAATTTAAAGCGAAAGCAAATCAGAATATGTGCTATGTAATCGTTATTAGCAACATTTTCTCATTGATATAAAAATATTATAAACATCAAAACAGATGTTCATATTGATGGAAATTATTTTGCAATGTTCGTATATTATCACATACATTGTCATGCATCTATCCTTCCCCTTTCCATACCCGCTTATTCTATGCAGGGTCGCGGGGGGGGCTGAAGCCCGTCCCGGGAGCTAAGGGTGCAAATGAGGGAATAACCCAGGATGGAGCGCTACCCCATCGCAGGGTACTCTCACACACCATTCACGGACATATTCACAAATATATATTTTTTATATGTTGCCTTACGTGTAACACTGGTTGAGATTAATACTCGTATTAACTTTGCAAAATTTGATAAGACGTGAGGATATCTCCAGTTACAAAAAAAGTATGCAAAATGGTTTTCCGATAGAAAGGCAGTATCTGACGATAAAACAGCACTCGGCTGTTGCCTCTGTACTGCAGCAGCAGCGTCGCGGTAAACAGCAAGGCGTAAATCCAAGGTTCCAGCGCGTCGGTGAACATAAAGACCAGCAAAAAAATTATTCAAAAGCACAAACCTAAACGACTAAAGCTGCGAGAAAAGCAGCGCTGGGGGACAAATGGAACTTTCCAGCGAGCAAGAGCAAAGTTGCGAGTTGCAGACGCGCGAGACGGGAGCTCAGGGAGCCGCTAAGCCGTGTTTCGGACACGCAGCACCAGAGAAGCGAGCATTTCACAGGCGAGGTCACGCAGCTTCACAGGGCGACGGCAGCGCTGAAGCTTCGCACGGTTAAATACCCACCACCCCTGCAGCTATTATTCCAGAATATGGGCAAAAATTTAACAGTATACTATGCCCCGCAATTACTTTGGCGATCTGATTTGTCATTTTTGGTTAAGCACATGTATATTTTACCAGAAGACAAGTTACCTATTAAAATTATATTTTTAGTCTTAACTCCATACAACAGACCGGGGGTAAATGAATACCTAAATGTCACATACCAAATATCAATTCAGCCGCATAGTTATCGCCTCTACCAACCTAAAATTTATGAACACATCTTAGAGGTAGCTTTCATTTTTAAACGTTTTTTTTGTATTTAGAACGAAGTAAAGCTTTCTCTTCAGGCTAAAAAAATATATATTTTAATTTTAAAAGATTAAGTTTAAATCTCGAAGCGGAAAAACAAAGTTAATACTGATTCAAGTTCTGTCAAACTTTCAGAAGCGTTTAGACCATGGAGCACGTTTGATTTTGTGTTCATTGCACCGGGAACACATACCCCGACTTCACAGCAATTTCAAAATTTCACGCAAAGAATTGTAGAATTACATTTACCGCTGCAAAATATCTTTAGATAGTCAGACATTTCAGAAGGTCCTTGTGGAGGACGCAATAACATTGCAGTTTAGAGCCATTCCCCACAGCCCACTCAATTCCAACTTTCGTTTCCAAGGTTAAAATCTGATTTTTTTAAAAATGAAACTAATAAACCTTAACGGCAGTTACCCCCGCATAGTCACTCACTCACGCGCGTCATCTCAAACACAACATGTTCAGCGATTAGGTAAAACGCAACCCTTTTATTTAAATAAAATAAAAAAAAAAAAATAAAAAAAACGAACACAGCGAACCTGATCACAAAATTAAAATTTTAATCAAACTTGAAGGTTACTCAGAGGGGTGCAAATGCATAGATCCCTCAACGTCGCGAGCACAGCTTCGCCGTTTCACCAATATTGTCTGGTAGGCTACTTCTAAAAGTTCGGACACGGATGGCACGAGGTGAGACAAATACTTAATGTGTTCCAGCACGCAGCCTTAACTACTATGGCTTCAGGACCACGAAAACTCTGAAAAGCACGCGAGCCGTTTTTATTATCGATTTCCGTAACACTGGCATGTAGACATTTTTGTACAAGATACCGCACATTGTACATTGCACAAATACTGTACAGGAAAGAGCCGTCAATAAATAGATCACATCTGTATAAAATAAGGGATGGGGCATGCTTATCAAAATAAATGGGGGTGGGGGGGAGGGAGGGTAACATCGATGATCAAATATTCGCACGACTTGCGTGATGTACATTTTGGCACCTTAAGTTACACAGTAGCACGCTGCTCAGAAACGGACTTCAGGGCTGGAGGGGTCCAGGGGACGTTTCGGGAGGGAATCTGACCGACATTAAAATTAAATAAAATTAAGGGCTCGGGTAAAAGGCATAGTAGCCCATATTTTTAGTGGTCTCCTTGCTATACTCATCAGTGGTCAAGTCCTCACACTTGATGGTGGGAGAGTTTTCTGTGCTCGAGTGGCCGGGGGACACTCTGCGCCTCTTACACACCATGGGGTAAATGCCAGAGTCAGAGGAGTCCAGCGATTTCAGAGACGGGGGTGTGTCGATCCAGGTGGGGGCTGGCCCGGGAGCCGCTGCCCCATCCTCCTCTCGGACCTTGTCCTTGCCAGTCAGGTGGTCTTCAGAGTAGCCTGGGGGGCTGGGGCGCGGGGACCAGGGCAGGCTTGTGGCCACCTTCCGCTGGTAAGGGCCCCGGGGACCCCAGCTGGTGGCCATGGAGGTGAACGCAGAGTCAGCGTAGTATCCAAGGCTGTGTGGACTCTGCAGTGGGAGGGGCTTTAAGCTGTAAGGCAGTAGGCCCCCGCTGCCGTAGTCTCCCTCATAGGCCCCCAGTTCCAGCTTCCCAGAGCCCGGCTGCTGCATGGGCCCCACGAACCAGCGCTGTGCCGGGGCCCCGTCCTCCCCCTGCGGCGACAGGAGCCCGTTGGTCTGTGGCACGGCCCGTTCGCCGTTGTAGAAGCGGTTCTGCTGAAGGTTGTTCACGAACTGGTCCTGGAAGAAGGGCTGGACGGCGTAGCGGGCCCCCGGCACGATCTGGTGGGAGCGTGGCGAGTCAGTGGGTGATGGGGTCAGCCGGTCACTCTCTGGGGCTGTGTACATGCTGCAATGGAAGGTGGTCATTCACTAGACAACCGAACACTGATAATGTTGAGGACTAAACCCCCCCCCCCCAATGCACATGCATGCCAATACTTACGAATCATAGTTGTCTCTGAAGCCTTTTGCAAATGGATTGTGATCAATTTTCAGCTGTGTAATCTATGAAAAAGAAAACCTTTAGAACTTTTTGAATAATGCCAAGAAGCACTTCTCATGTGGTTGAATCAGCGTTCCACGTACGTCAGTGTTCTGGTAGGCAGTGACGGCGATGAACTGGTTTTCAGGGAACGTGAAGGTCTGAGTCTTTGCATCACTGCTCATGTCCTCCACGCCATCTTCTGTAACCTCCACAATATGCAGCCGCGGCTGGTATTTGTGTAGAGACTGAAGGACGATCATCTATACAGGAGTTAGAGGTGAGGGAGAAGTCATCAGTTTGGCCTGAATTTCTAGTGTTTTCTAGAGTGAAGGGACATTTTTCAAGAGTAACGAAGCCCCTGGTGAAAAATGCAGCACCGTAGTTTGTGGCATTTAAAATTCAAATTAAGTGAAAAGGTAAAGGGGTGGGGGGGGGGGGGGGGTGGGGGTGGGTTTGGAATTTTCATGGACTATTAGTTGAAGAGGGAAAAATTAAAATAGAGTGTTATGTCTTGC
>JAODKE010000146.1:27561099-27571544 GCA_026779605.1 Mormyrus hasselquistii
CTTACATTAGAAGGGCAAATACTCAAAATGAGTCATTAGTCTTGCCACAACATAAATCTTACATTGGAAGTGCAATTTTTTTTTTCTTTTTAAAACGAAGCGAGTGTCGTCAGAATTGAGCAGAAGCGCGTGGCAGAGGGCATTCTCACTTGAGTGCTGTTATTGGCGCCTTTGTTGTTAGTCAGTTTCAGTTTGCCGAAAGAGATCTCCTGCCTCATCCAGTGGGCCCCCGTGTTTGGAGACTCCGGGTGGACATACATCTTGTTACCTTACAAAAAAATAATAATAATGAACACTTCATCACAGTACACTTCAGGATAAGCGTGTAGTTGCAGAGTTCGCCTAAATGGATCAGCCTCAGGAATGAAAACGAGACATTCCGTACCACATGGTCCGATTATAACTTAAGATGCGCAGATCAGTGACCATGTTCGACTGCTGCAAAATTCCAGAGGTTGTTTGGCAATACCTTGCATATTATTGTCGGCTTTTCCACAGGTCACCCATTTGCCTCCCTGGAACCTCCAGTGGTTTGGATCGGCCAAGATGATCTCAACAAAGACGTTGTAATGGGCCGTGAGGTTTAACCCAGTGATATTAAAACTGAGAAATGGAAACATGCGCCTGCCGAAAGAAAACGCGAGAACATATTAAGAGTGTTCTTAAAACGCCTTAGCAGAAAAAAAATGTACATTATATGCGAGGCTACACGGATATACATACGCTGAAAACTCAATGATCTGATTGTGGTAATTTTCTGCACCTCCAACAAAAACGCGGCTTAAAATTGTTCACTGCTTTATCTGAATGAATGTCATGAATTAGTATGACATTTAACGCATTTATTTGGGGGTATATTACGTATTATTTTAATTAATTCGACGAGTAATTTAAATACCGATAAAGATCAAACAAAACTCTCGTTTAAAATGTATATATATAGTTAACGATCGTAGTGTTAAAGGCAGCAAGTGCCGTGCACCAGCATACCTGCCCTGCTTGGTGATGATCATCTCCGTTTGATGCCGATGAAACTTCAGCCACAGTGGCCGATTGCAGAGGTAAACTTGAGCCCTCGTCCCAGTCCCAGTGATCGGTACGGAGCCAATACCAGACCCCGTGCCTGCGTAAGACGGGTACAAACACCCAGGACCTTGTCCAAATTGATACCCTGAGCCAAACTGGCTGCGACTGGCGCAAACAGCTGAGGAAAACCCCGTCGGTGGCAGGACAGATCCATAGTGAAGAGAGGCCGAATACCTGGATCCATTGGACCCAGGATAAACAGTCCCAGCCTGACTGGCATACGGGAACAGGGAACACGGACTGGCCACATCGGTCGTCTGCTGCGACGACGACGAAATGAAATAGCGATCGGAACCGAATCCGTCTATGTTGTACCGACTACCACTTGAAAGGTCGTCTTCACCGACCACCGGAGAACTTTTTCTTCCATCAGATGTCGTTTTAGTTCCGGAGAAGTTCTCGTTCTCTCCCTCGCCCAGCATAGTGCTTCCTCCGCCGCTTAAGTACTTTTTGGGCCCGCTGCCTGGTTCGGATTCCGTCCGATCCACGTCCTGAAATTCTAGCTGCGATGATCCAGGGCTGTTATTGCCGTCCGACGACGAAAGGTTGTAGAAAGTCTTGGGCAAGTTGACGGCTGCGCTGGGCAAAATCCCCTCTCCCAACTGCATCCTTGAAAAGCGACACAGAGACTTTAAGATGGGCACAGCAGAAAAGCCTCCAAGCAACGCAAAGGCTGCCTTCAGACGCGAGACTGTCCCCCGTTTCCCCGCTGCTCTCCGTGGTTGCCCTACGCAGCCACACCTCCAGCTTTTTTTTTTTTCCACGACTCCCACTAATCTGATAGTGATTTTAAAAAAATCCTTTCGGGGTTCTTATATACGATCGCCTTCTTAATTTGCCATGAGCGTCATGGGAGGGGCTTCGGGATACCCATGGCAAACATTCCCCCGTTTTTTTCCCCGTGCCCATTGGCCGAACGAAGCAGACATTAATTTAATTAGACACACGCTAATTAACACGAGAGGCTCCGAACCCTTCAAGGAAACATTTCAAGGCGTAGTTTCACTTTTAAACGTCGAGAAACTAGGTTTGTGCGAAGTGGGCTACGTGTTGAATTTGATAAGGACTTAAACTAAAACTCATAATCGCTTAACAGATATTTTCTTTAAACTGTTTTTGATGAATACTTAGAATATATTTACCACCATGTGGGAGCTTCAATGATTGAACAATTACCAGGGACTGTGTGCGCACGGCCTCTAAATATGATTTCGGGGTTGAATCAACTGTTCGCCTCTGAAATTTGGGCATCCGAAACTCGCTGGAATTTAGTTTTATCTTTCCTGTGTGTATATAAACACATACACATATACATACACACACACACATATATATAGGCCCATACACGTAGTTGTGTATTGAAGCCAGACGCGTCCTATTTGGAGATACTTTAACTTGAATGGCGAGTCCACAAGCGCATTAAGAGATAACTGGTTTCTCATTAGCAGCCCTGCTACGGGGTCTTTTTTCCTTGACACGTGCGTTATGCGCCGAAGTCTTTCTTCGTGGTTCACTAATTAATCATGGACCGCGTTCAACGGCCCCATCAGTTTCAATATTTTTGTGTGAAAAGAGGGACATCAATTTATGCATAAATAAAAACAAACAAACATACAGGCCTACTTAAATTTATCTGTGCAATATTATTCAGAAGGGTGTTCATAAACCCAACAAAACATTTCCAATTTAAAACTACTAATTCAATTGTTTCTAACATTTCAATATTCTAATCAGTATCTAACGTTTAAAGATATACAATTTTTGCGCATAACTTGATTTCCCCGTCTTTCTACAGCAGTTCTTTTCTTATAAATGTAGTGACAAATTATAGTTTGTTTACAGAATAAACGAATCGCGGGTGTTTGAAAAAAGGCGTGAAAAGTTTCAGTGGAAACTTGTCGCCCGTGCTGTTTAGTTGTCTTACCTCAAAAAGGTGTTGACGTATTTTTTTTCTCAGTCGCTTCTCTGACCATGGTGTGTATTTTTCAGTAATATTGGATAGTGACTATTTATTGAAAACAATTATTTTCGTTTGTATTCCCTTGCAGGCATTTAGAATACAGTCTTTACGAATTCGTATAAAGTAAATCCGGCTTAAACAAATGCCATAATTAAAATTAATTTCCATTTACATGTTAAAATAGCATTAACGATAAAAAAAAATGGAAATAAAGCGTCACAATTTTCGAAAGTTAATATATAATTTTTTCAAATCGATTAAAAACGTATGAATGAATGTCTGAAGGAAATCACACGCGCGGAAAAAGCAATTTAATGCTAATACCGCGTCTAACTCAATACAGTCTGTGTGGATAATCAGCAGCTAGTTTGGCTTCATAGAAAGGGAACCACGGATTCAAATCCCACCGGATCGTCCCTTCCCTTCTAGAAGGGAAAACGGCCAATTATTTTTCCGTCTGAAGGAACCTGTGATGTAGCGCGGATAGACAGCTAAGCGAGGGGACACGGCGTTATTAAAACAGCTGCTCGCCGGTGATACCAAGCCACGACGAAATCTGACTAGATGGACGCCGGTCCCCTTCTGCGTCAAAATGCAAAGGAACCCCGGATCACGGTGCGAACTCATATAAAGCCGCGTACGGGTTTCAACAACCAACAAGTTGACAGGATTTCCCATAAACAGCCTGATTCTCGTGTTGCCCAGTGTCTTAAATCGTATAACATTAACGATTAATTAAATCATGCACACGGTTATTACAAACTAAAACAAACTTACCAGTGCTGTTCTTCGTCTAATTTACCAACGCGTACAAATGCACTTAAGGAGAACGATATATTGCATTTGTAAAAACAACCATATTTTAAGGGGGCTGTAAATTCACAGTTGCTGTTAATCAAACAGGGCCATTCGCACTGTGCGTAAGGAATTAGAAACGGCGCTAATTTATACTTTGTTCACCACATCTTTTTTTCGCTTTGAAGGAAAAGCAGAAACGGCTTGTTCTTAAAGGGTCACGGTGCAGGGTATTGTGTCACCTCCAGCGCCCCCATGTGGCAGTAAAGTGCATTTACTTTTTTCTCTGTAGTCCCCCACTGTATGGTTTCGTATTCGCTGTACGAGTATAGTGATCTTCGACGTCTACTCTTACGCCCATATTTAATTAGATTTTCAATATATGTAGATATTTAATTTTTTAAAATTTTTATCGGACTGAATTTTTACCCTCACCCGACAATTGATATGTATAATGGTTAATTAGTTATAAACACGATTACTCGGTAGCAATAGTTGGCTATCAGTCACTGCCAACTGCAGGTAATAAAGTGATTAAGTGATTATGGGAATAGACTTGAAATCAGACGTGTTCTAATTTAAATAGTAGAACAGAAAATCTGTTGTAATGTTCAAAGTGGTAGGCGTATTAAATACATTAGACAAAAGAAATTAAATTGCTCGAACGTTCGGCAAAATATTTGCAGGAAATGCTACATTTAAAATTAAGACACTGACTTAAAAGTCAAACAAACTAATCCAAGCAAAAGAGTGGGAGTATTTATAATATTTCTTGCAGTACTACCTACAATCGTGCTTCCAGCATTCCAGGAATTTAAACGCTGTTCAAATAAATTTCGGGATCATTAGTTAGAGGTAAGTGCTCTGCGGTGCATCGCAGTAATAGTGGCCGAGATTACGCTCTCTGGCCTCGGCTGCCGAGACCCCGCCATGTCATGCGTTTATATAAATTGCACAACATATATTTTTTAAATAATATATAAATATAATAACATTTTAATGTTTTGCATATGTAGTTCTACGAGAAACATTTTATTACCCGTATTTCTTTGGTGATTTGAACATATTTTAACATAAATGCTTTCAAAGACCTGAAACTAAATCGTTCATATTTTTTCCTTTAATTAAAAACTTTGAACTGCTTGTTTTAAATTTACCTGAATTATTTATAATTATTATTGTTAAATTGTACATTTACATGAATATAGCCTATTCAAATATGCATCACTAAACGTTTTAGATTTTATGACATACTTATTCAGAAACTGTTATAACATACTATGTTGTAAATGTTTTAGAGATTTGTATTGTTTTGCAATTCCTTATCCCGAAGATCTAGGAGCGCTTATATCACCTTCGGTGAAACGATTCCCCGATCGCTCGCGTGTGCACGTATTTGTTTGGTATATCTGTCTGCATGCGCGTGCGCTTGCGTGGGAGAGAGTGAGATAAAGGAGGAAAAGGGACAAAGATCTGTGAAATGCTTCATGGAAACACGCTGGTGGGGCAAGACTGTCTCACAATTCAAAAAGGATGTTCTAAATGGATTTTAATATGTCCTCCCAGGTGGAACATCAGAGAGGCTGGGGCCAATATCACCAGTCTGGGGGGTGGGGGAGTGGTGACTGGCTGCAGCGTCATAATGAGAAGAGGAGGGGAGGCTAGAAAACAAAATCCCCCAAAATCAATATTTTGATTCGAAAAGCAACCAAAGCAATGCCATGCTGTCCCAAAGTAAAAGGGCAGCGAGCCAAAAGCACGCAGCATTCTGCAGAGCGATCAGCCCCTCCCAGGGTGCAGTGCGGAGGAGGCACCTCCAGAGACCACCGCATCAGAGGGTGAATGGCGGGAGAGCTTCACCTGACTCGGGGTGCCTTTCTGTCAGCGCGAGTTACGCTTTGTCAGGATCAGCCAGCAGAGAGGGTTGACCGAGCCGTTGCACTCGTCCCACAAGCTTCCGTGGGGCTCCGAGATGGAGAGAGCACCCAGCTCTCTGTCAGCGCACTTGGAAGGCCCGGTCACGATCCCCGACGCGGATGTTCGATTGGAGATCGGCCTCCTATGGAAGAGCGGCATAATGACACCATGTTTAATGTTGTCTCATTTTGTGTCGACTTGCTGGAAGCTTTTAATTACTAAAGAGTATTGAGAGTACAGGCACTAATGGGAGACCTTAATAGTCAGGCTCCTGTGGAAGGCACTTATCATAAAAGAGGGCTAATCAATACTCAATTCACAAAGCATAGGGAGAAGAAGCCTTCGGTAGGGTCTAATCACAACACTGACAGGACTTAAAAGGCGGCATTAGGCACCCACATCATGCTATCAAAGTGGAGCGTGGAGGTGATAATTTAGTGTCAGGGACCTTCCCATGTTGCAGCGATGATCCTCTGTTCCCGGGCGGCTTGGTGCGGAAGGGCTGCCCTCTGGAAAGCTCCCGTCTCTGTTCGCTCCGTGGCCGTGTCAGTCTTCGGGTGGCTCTGTGAGATCTGCAGCAGTCGGGAAAACGTTTAATGTAGCCATGACGGCGATGGGGGTAGATGGTGGTGTGTGTGTGTGTGTGTGTGTGTGTGTGTGTGCAGGGGGGGGGGTTAAACTCGCCGCTGGAGGCCAGTGCCCTGTATGTTTCGGAAGCGCCTTTCTGTGTGCGACAGATTCACACCTGGAACTCCAGGTAATGTGACGCACTGCCCTGTCGCATGTCGCTCCAAAGCGAAAACTGTGAAACCTGAAGAGTGTTACTCCTTACAGAGTCTGCTGCTTTCTGAACTACCTTGGTGATTTTCCTGATGTTCTTTATGTAAATAAGTATAGGAAGTAGCCTCACCTGGTATTTCAGGTGTTAATTAGTTGCTAATTGAAGCATTACGCTACTCTGACTACTCTGACCCTGTGGAATTATAAATATACTATTTATTATTTTACTATATACTATTTACACACATGTATTCAAACACATTTCTCAGTAAATATCTTAATGGCTGCACGGTTTGATATATATACCATATATACTTCTCTCCTTCAATCTGATAATACATGACAAAGGAACTAATAAAATAGTCTTTTTCATTAAGTTTGTTGATCAAAAACGAGGCATAATGTATTATTGATTTCACAGATCTATGTCTGTCTCCATACAATGATTACCGACTCATCGACACCAATAATAATAATAATAATAATAATAAATGTGACATTTAGTAGGAATAATAATTAATAATAATGTGACATTTGGAAGGGAGTAAATCTTTACCAATAAGAGGCAATCACTGGGAGGTCTGCAGCCAGACCTGTCACATCACGCTTCCACCGGTCGACACGATGTGACGATAAAGTCTCAGCGTACGCCGAGCTGCGAGCCCCTAGGGCCATAAGCCGAGGCTATCATAGCGGAGCGGCGACGGCCGAGGGCTCGGAGGTCAAAGCCGCACAAAGCGGGACGGCACCACCGACGAGACCAGGTTCTGCTTTGGCTCTGTGGAATGCGTTCGGTCGCCTTCTTAGTGTGCCATCGCTTCCTTTCTCACCGTCTGCGATTGTCTTTATTATGATAAAAATATTACATGAATCTAAAACAAGTATTTAGGTTATTTTAAAAGCAAAATTTGCGTGGAAAGTAGTATAACAGTCAGTTATTTTGTGATTTTCTTAAAACGGATAGGAAGAATCGTGAGTGTCCGTTTATTATAAGGCGAAATAAAACAGCGATCCAGCCATCTTATAACCGGTCAAGTCATACTTGTGGGGATTAACAAAACATTTCGATATAAAATGTTAAACACACACACAAAAAATCACGAACAATCTTCATAATCAATAGCATTTAACTCGCCGAGAACACATTAATTTAATAAGTAAAGCAACTGAACCTGCTTGGAAGTATTATCGCAGCGTTTTATTTCGCCTTTTTTTTGGTCTAATTTCCATCAATTATCACTAGGGTCCTGTGGAGTCCAAATAAACAAATTAAACGTGATTTATATAGCGCCTACGCGCAAATGTAAGCGCAAACCGGGCCAAAGTTAACGTCTCCCTGTAAAAGAGCGTCGCCTCTGACCTGTCAGCGTGTTCCTTGACCACCTATAAAAATCCCAGTGTGTTCAGCATGACCTCCCGTGGCCGTGGGCCAGGGGCCGCACGACAGGGGAAGGGAAGTCTTACCATATTGTTGTCAGAGCGGATAATCAGCAGAGCACATGAAAGGGAAGCATTCCAGGTTTTACGGGCCAAGCCGGCTGCAGCAGCCTTCGCTGACGGCTGAGTTCACGTACCCCCGCCACAAGGATTAATAACTGCGTCTCATTAGCGGATCCCTGGACACAAGACCCCTGGCGGGAGGGGCACTGGGAACTGAAACAACTGCGGCGGCCTCACGCCTATCTCCTTCGCAGGCATCCGAGACATGGCATCTTTACCCCCAGGAGTCGCGTGGGCATTAATAATAATAATAATAATAATAATAATAATAATAATAATAATAATAATATCACCGAAAGAAAATTTCAGCGTTTCAGCATTGAAATTGCGCGTTGCGGATTTCCTCCTGCAGTGTCGCTGTAGAAAAAACAATTATTTAAAATAACGCTGTAAATCACCCCGGAGCTCGCAGGTCAGTGACTTGGCGAACGTGAAGGTTAACCCGGGCGCTTGTGGCCAGGTCCAGGTAGAAGCGACGTGGGGGGGTATTTGGCCGTGGATGGCCGGAAAACGTCGGTGAGCTGAAAAAGCGCGCTTTGAGTCCGATGCTAGTCAGCGTCTGACACAGAGAAGACACAGATACACAAAAATACACAGCCAGATACACCGCTCTGACCCTGCACAAACGTGGGAAATAACCTTCGATGCGTTTTTTAAAATTATTACGATGTTAATAAAATACGTTCAGAATTATGCTTTATTTTAGGCCTATTCATTAACTCACCTTCGTCATTTTCTTTGACGTTTTTATTTTACATTTCTTAGGTGCCTCATTTAAATTACAGGAACCCATTACCAATGATCATTTTTCTGTCAACCTTGTTTTTAGCGATATATAGATGTAGTAAATTGCAAAGGGCAAGAACTTTCGATGGTCGTTACAGCTCATTCAGGTATCTCGGAGCAGCCATCTCGGATGAAGTGGCATATACCACACAGACATACCGCCTCACCGGCTCAGGCTCATCGCCTTCAGATAACGGCAGACATCAGCTTAAAAACGTCCCTTTCTAACTGCAGGCAGGGGGTCGGGGGCCGGGAGTTTCTCTTGGAGCCCGCGATAAGCCCTCGCGGATCATTAGAGAACAAACACAGCAAACACTCGAAGCAGAGCGCTTCGCAGACTTGCCTTGTATAAATTTCTAGGATTTTAATCACAAACCGATAAGCATAACCCCGTTAATTTATTGGCATCTGTATAACAGGACAAGTCTATAAACTACACAATATTTCACGTTAAAATTCTTATATAGCCTAATGTACCCTTTAAGTATTTTAATCATGTTAATCATCATGGATAACCTCATAAAGGGAAAAAATAGTAATCTGCAAACTGAAACGTAAAAAATATAAGTTGTATGTCAATTCATATAGAACAATTATTTTTGCCATTAATCATAGAAGCAAAAATTGTAATAATGAATTTCTTAAGTTATCCAATGCAGAATTGCAACAGCAGCAGCAGCAACAACAGCAATAATAATAATATTAATATTAATAATAATAATAATAATAATAACCTATCTATCAACAGTTTATCCAGTACTGCATCACAGGGAGTCAATAATAATAATTCTGGAATGCTGTTCATTTTTGTTAATAACCAATAATTTAAATGCTTCATTAGTTCTCTGTAGTCAGGCTTCCTCAGGGGCCTGATCTAGGATCAGTAACTTGACTCCTGTCTTCTTGTACCCTCTGTCCTCACCACACTTATGTGACCTCCGGCCTCATGCCTTCAAAAGGTACGTTTCCATGTTCCAGCTTGTCGCTTGGAGAGTGAGAGATCATCCCTGGCCCCCCCAGAATGAGAAAATCCCTCACAAACGGCGTGGGTTTCATGACCTAGGTGCTGAGATTCTGTGGATGAGACACATGCTCATTGATCAGAATAGGAAGGCTTCAGAGACCTTAGTAAGACTGTAATCAGAAGGGAGGTCCTGCTGTTAAGGCACCATGCAAGCAGGTGAAATGCTGTCAGCTCAATTCTAGGTGATCTGTTGCTGATGAGTCTGGTTGTCTTTTGGGTGATATCCAAGTGTCAGTGTGTAATATTTGTGTTTAAAAGCAAATGAATGAAAACCGCACATTGAAAGATTAATGAATAATGCACACATCATGTATTGATTTTTAGAAACTCTGGGTTTGATTTATACTGTAATTAAAATTTTGTGCCGAACAGGAGTGGTATAAAATGCGACGGCTAATTGTTAAGGTCCACAAATGGTTAATAAGGTAATACAATGAAATAATTTCATCTGGGTTTCAGATCAAGAATCCGGTCTGATGATCTGGTTTCTTACTCAGACCTCATTTCCCTCCAGTGCAACATGGCAATTGTGCATCTGCAGGGTGCAAGAGGAGCACCCACGTGGGGTGTGGGGGGTCGTGGGGGGGTCGGCGGATC
>JAODKE010000146.1:27571644-27592143 GCA_026779605.1 Mormyrus hasselquistii
GAGATGAAAGCCAGCAGCTCCACAGCTCCCTACTTGCCTGCTGACTAACTACAACGTCTGTAGCCCCCCAGCTACATGTGTCACAGGCCCCCAGCACAGCACGACATGGCGGGTTAGTCGAGGGGGGTGGGGGGCGTGGGGTGTGGTTGAGATTGGTCGAGGGGGGGCTTTTATGGTGGTGGAAAACCTGACTCAGAAACTGCAATAAGGGTCCTCTTACATTGTTGTGTTTTTGTATTTTGTTGGACTGGGAACACAAACAGATTTGCACCAAAGCCCCCCCCCCACTCCTTCCACAATGTGGTTAAGCCAGTGAATCAGACGTGTGAATGTAGAGTTTTAACACTTCTGACTGCTGGCATGGGAGCTTCTGATGAAGCACGGGGGATGTCTCCAACCGGGGACAGGCGCACGTCCACGTCGGGGGGAGGAGGCCTTAATTAAATATAAATGTTTGATGGCTGGGGACTGGCCTCACAGTGAGCCCCTCCAGTACACGTTGTGGGTCCAGGCCCTGTGAGTCTACTCTTCGCTGAGGCTCTCCCCCCGGGGACCCGCAAAAGAGCAAACCCGTCTGCGGCATGGAGGATTTCCCAGAATGCTGTTCACCACCAGCCCATATGGTTGTTCTCAAATGAGACAAAGACCGGAATAAACAAACTGATAATAAACTCTAACAGCAAACAGGTACATCTCACGGGACTGTGATTCTGTTTGATGTGAGACTTTGACACTTCAAAGCAGATTTTTTTTTTTGACATTTATAGAAAACTTTTCTTGAGGCGGTATGTAATCAGTATTTAGATGTCATTATGTCAGCATGTGGTGGTATATGTGTGGAAGGAAGAGACAGATGAAACGACAAGAGGTATTCTTTTGTGTGCACAGGGGGCATCGAAAGGCAGCAAAGGAAGATTCCAGAAATTACTTAGTCTGTATAAATGACCAGTATAAAATTTATCCCAGCTAAGAACTGAAGAAATCGCTGAGTCACACTAACACACATAAAGCCTTTTTGCCTTTTCAGGGGCCCCAATCGAAACGCTACTTGGGAGACCCTCCTGCTAACACTGATGATTGCTGCACATTACAGGTACTTCAAGAGACCAGAGCAACTGGCAATTCTGTCTGTCGCTGGAACTGGCCCTGCTCAGGGAAATACAGTCAGGCACTGACACACACACAGGTCAGAGGGAAACACATTCAGGCACTGACACACACACAGGTCAGAGGGAAATACAGTCAGGCACTGACACACACACAGGTCAGAGGGAAACACATTCAGGCACTGATACTCATACAGGTCAGACATCTGTATGAGTATCAATTGCCAGGCATGTAGGGCATGCAGATGTCACAGTCAGTCAATGTTGGAACCAATGGGCATGTGAGGGCACCCACACATGTCGTGAAGGTTCCAGTCACCCAAGACAGACCACGCCAAGGGAGGATCGTCTTATTGTGCGCCAGGTATTACAGAACCCCATGGCATCTGTGCCTGCCATCTGGACACAGGTATTGGACTCTCTAAAACACCCCATGTCATCCTGCATTGTGTCTCAACGACTGGCATCAGTCACCATTGGCTGCCGTAACTGGGAGGCATGGACTGATTATGAGTGCCAGCTGACCTTTCACCAGGTCAATACAGCCACCTGACCTTTCACCAGGTCAGTACAGTCACATGACCTTTCACCAGGTCAGTACAGCCACATGACCTTTCACCAGGTCAGTACGGTCATATGACCTTTCACCAGGTCAGTACGGTCACATGACCTTTCACTAGGCCAGTACGGCCACATGACCTT
This sequence comes from Mormyrus hasselquistii, assembly GCA_026779605.1. Lineage (NCBI taxonomy): Eukaryota > Metazoa > Chordata > Actinopteri > Osteoglossiformes > Mormyridae > Mormyrus > Mormyrus hasselquistii. Next base: position 27,573,453 of record JAODKE010000146.1, read on the forward strand.
TCACCAGGTCAGTACGGTCACATGACCTTTCACCAGGTCAGTACAACCACATGACCTTTCACCAGGTCAGTACAGCCACATGACCTTTCACCAGGTCAGTACAGCCACATGACCTTTCACCATGTGTAGAGTAATTTAACTCCCACCACTCCATCTGGGTGCTTAACTCCATTCGTCACTCGGTGTACGTTTAAAAATCAGTTCACCTACACTGCATTTTCTTGAGCGTTCCTTGCTGTTTAACTCGGTGTTCGGGAGGCTATCGGTCAGGAGATTTTGCCTGTCTTGCCAAAAGTTCAGCCTAGTGTACGTAACCTTGGAGTGGTTTTAGATCAGTCTTTAACTTTTGATGCTCATATTAAATGACTTACAGGATCTTGCTTTTTGTCTTTTAAGACAAATCTCTATGCGCCACATAACAGTGTATAGAGCCGCGCTTGAAATGCTTATCCCTGCCGTCGTCCCGTCTGGTTGGAACCACCGTAATGATTTATTTTCCGGACGTCTAAAACTTCTGTCTCCCGTCTCCAAGCAGTTCAGAATGCGGCAGCTAGCTTTCTAACACCTTCTAGTAGAAAGGCACACATTACACCTTTATTGTAATCCTTGCACTGGCTTCCTGTTGATTTTAGGATATGGTTTAAGATCGTTGTGATTAACTATAGTGCTGTGAATAGTCAAGCCCCAAAGAACTTAACGGATCTCCTTAACAACTATGAAACCACTCGAGTGCTCAGGTCTCAAGTTATTCCACGCACCAAGATTAAGACCTGTGGCGACTTTTGCCATCCGGTCTGTTACCCCCAGGTTATGGAATGTTCTTCATCGTTCAGTACATGCGGCTGATTCTGTCAAGTCTCTGAAACGTAGTCTTAAAACAGTTTTATTTAAACAAGCTATTGGTTAGATTTTCTTACTTTATTATTACTGTATATTTTATTCTTTGTGTACTGTAAGGTTGACTGCTTTGGACTGCTACAGCGCATTGTGACTTTTATCTGTGAAAAGCGCTTCTTAAATAAAGTTTTACTTACTTTCTTAGTAGCTTTATTCTATATTAAACAAAATACTTAAAAAATATTTTGTCATGTACTTCTGATCTTTTTGTTGTATCTGTTCTTCTGACCAGATCACTTTTGTTTAGTTTGTATATCATTGTTTTCTGAGCCTGTAACTGTTCTCAAGGTTGCCTTTTATTGTACTATGTCAGAGGCAGTTTATTTGCATAACCAGTCAACAATGACAGTGTCTGACTGTGCGTTTCCCTCTGACCTGTATGAGTATCAGTGCCTGACTGCGTTTCCCTCTGACCTGTATGAGTATCAGTGCCTGACTGTGCGTTTCCCTCTGACCTGTATGAGTATCAGTGACTGACTGTGTGTTTCCCTCTGACCTGTATGAGTATCAGTGCCTGACTGTGCGTTTCCCTCTGACCTGTATGAGTATCAGCGTCTCTCTTTCTGTCTGACCTGTATGAGTATTAGTGCCCGACTGTGTGTTTGGCTGGACAGGGCTGTCTCCAGCTATAGACAGAATTGGCAGTTTCCTTGGCTCCTCAAGTGGAGGAAGTGAAACACTCATCGATGTTCTTGGTAGGGGAGGGGGGCTTGGTTTACAGGCAGTGTCACCCTGCATCAGTACATAAATGAGAGAGGCATCCCGTTGAATGTCTTAGGTGGGCCCCCAGCATAAGATCCCACCTATTTGTGTGAGACCCCGCTATGTGATGCCCCCCAAAGGGATGAAAGCAGGTTTGCATATTCATACACCTATGAGTGGTCATGGAACCAAGGTGGGGTGGCTGACCTTGAGATGCAGTCACAAGGTCTCTAGCAGGTGGGGTGTGAGTTTGGAATGCGGACTTTGGGGACAATAATGGAGCCGGGATTGACGACACAATCACGCAATGAAGATGAAGGATGGCAGATTGATGAATGTGGGAAAGGGCTGATTCAGGAGGAGGATCAGGCATTAGGACATGGGCAGCGTACTGGGATGAGCAGACCTCAGTCTTACAGGTCTCTGTCTTATAAGATGTGAGTGAAGGTTAGTGACTGATTCAAGGATTCGAGGATCTTTTCACGTGTCGCATGTAAGGTACACAGTCAGACTATAGTTTGCGGTGAAATGCAAGATTCTCAACTCTGCCATAATAAAAACAGCAAAGTAATACAGTAAAATAGTAATATAGTACAATAAAAATGAAAAATTAAATAAGGAACAGAAAGTGAGCCAGATACACTATATATCCAAAAGTATTGAGACACCTGCCTTTACACACACATACATGTTAATGACATCACATTCTTAATACATAGACTTTAATATGGAGTTGGCCAAACCCTTTGCAGCTATAACAGCTTCAGTTCTTCTGGGAAGGCTGTCCACAAGGTTTAGGGGTGTGTTTATGGGATTTTTGAGCATTTTTCCAGGAGAACATTTGTGAGGTCAGGCACTGATGTTGGATGAGAAGGCCTGGCTCACAGTCTCCGCTCTAATTCATCCCGAAGGTGTTCTGTCAGGTTGAGGTCCGGGCTCTGTGCAGGCCAGTCAAGTTCCTTCACACCAGACTCGCTCATCCATGTCCTTATGGACCTTGCTTTGTGCGCTGGTGCGCAGTCATGTTGGAACAGGAAGGTTCCATCCCAGACTGTTCCCACAAAGTTGGGAGCATAAAATTGATGAAAATGGCTTAGAATGCTGCAGCATTAAGAGTTCCTTTCACTGGAACTAAGGAGTCAAACCCAACCCCTGAAAAACAACCCCACACCATAATCCCCCCTCCACCAAACTTTACACTTGGCACAATACAGTCAGGCAAGTACCGCTCTCCTGGCAACCACCAAACCCAGAGTAATCCATCAGATTGCCAGACGGAGAAGCGTGATTTGTCACTCCAGAGGACTCATCTCCACTGCTCTAGAGTCCACTGGCAGTGAGCTTTACCCCACTGCTTCTGACGCTTAGCATTGCACTTGATGATGTAAGACTTGAATGCAGCTCCTTGGCCATGGAAACCCATCCCATGAAGTTCTCTACACACTGTTCTTGAGCTAATCTGAAGGCCACATGAAGTTTCGAGGTCTGTAGCTATTGACAGTTGGTTGCTGTTGTTCCCAATTGCTTAAACTTTGTTATAATACCACTAACAGTTGACCATGGAATATTTAGTAGCAGGGAAGTTTCACGAATGGACTTATTGCACAGGTGGCATCCTATCACAGTACCACGCTTGAATTCACTGAGCTCCTGAGAGCGACCCATTCTTTGTGGTACTTATTTACACACAGACAGGTGAGACATCTAACACTAAACATATCTGTCTGTACTTCTACAACACGTTTCAGCAGTTTTTGACTACTGTTGTGTTTGTATGTGCATGTAGTATATAAGTGGATGCATGTGAGCCAGTCAGCATATCCTGCGTCTGTGTGTGCTTGCAGTGTGCGTGCATGCATGTGACCTGGCTCTGTGCGTGCGTGCAGTGTTGCGTACATGCATGTGACCTGGCTCTGTGTGTGTGCGTGCAGTGTGCGTGCATGCATGTGACCCAGCCTGCTCGCCCCGGGCCTGAGCTGTGCATGCAGTGTGTGTGTGTGTGTGTGTGTGTGTGTGTGTGCATATGCGTGAGTCGGGTTGCACACCCTATCACTGCGTTGTGCGTGCAGTGTGTATATCTGCATGTGTGTAAGCCGGCTGGCTCGTCGTGAATCTGTGTGTGCGTGCAGTGTGTGTGCATGCATGCATGTGAGTCCGTCCTGCTCATCCTGCAAGTGTGTGCAGTGTGTGTTTGTGCACGCGTGCTCACCCTGTGTGGGAGGTGCTCTACCTGCACCTCTCCACTGCTCAGGCGAGTGAGAGAGTGGGTGGTAAGGATGGGGGATTTGTGATGGGGAGACAGAGAGTCATCAGATGACAGGTTTTTGTTTTTATTCGGAGAAAAGCTGCAGTGGGCCTCAGCCTCCCACACTTCGAAATTTCCCTTTGTCTGCCCTCTAGATCCCTCTGATGATGTCAAATCTTCGTCTTACGTCCTTGATTCAAATAAATGTCTATCTATTAAATCAATGCAAATTTCCTGAAATTCACCTAGAAAACTCCCTCGGCTTGGGGACAACAGAGGCTGCGGTTCACAGAAACCTCTGCGTTAATTTTGGCATGTGTTTTTTTTTTTCTTTTTTCACTTTTTATTTTTGCCAGGTCAGGAGGGTCGGAGGAAGGAACGGGGGTTTGTATTTTTTTAGCAGCCTGGTGGATGTAAATTTCCACGCCGGTGTATTTGTGGGATGCCGTGTGGCACGGCCCCTCAGCGTGAAGGTGGAAACACTCGCCTTTGGCTCGCCACCCGGCTGCAGAGGTCACACCTGGTCGCTTGGACGGGGCTGCACAGACGCCCGTTAGGAGACTATAAACAGGAAATGGAGACAGAGGAGGGGCGCCGTGAGTGGCTGCTGGGGTGGCGGGGGGGAGGGGGGGGTTTGCTTTTGCAGGTCTGGCATGCTTTGCCTGCTTCGGTTTAACTTTGTAAATGATCGTCGGGATCAGGAAGCGGCCATGAAGGTGTCCGTGCTGATAACCACAGCCTCGGGCTAAGGGCAATATGCAGCCATGTTCAAGCCATGTTGTCTCTTTGGCTATCTGCTCCCCATCTCAGGAACGACGCAGCCTGCAAAAGTGGTGGCAGGAACGGCTGGGATCTCTATTCGGGGTGGGGTGGGGTGGGGGGGTGTGCGTTTGGGGGGCTGCCATCCCCCGGGGGCCTTGGGGGGCTGGCCCCGCGGTGTGACGAGAAGCAGCAGTGTTGACACGTATAAAGGCTCTCACGCGGTGCTCTGCTGTCCCGCTCGAAGACTGCTCCACCGGCTCAGCCCCCCACCACCACAGCCCCCCCCCCCGTCTGCCCGCTTCCATCCTGGCCAGCACCAGAAGGTCAGGCCTCTGCCAGGCCCGGTCGCCGCCTGCCCCGGTGATGTCATAATGGCAGGGGCCTGCAGTGCTCCCATGATTGGTGCATCCTCACCCACCTGACTCAGAGAGGGCTGCCAGCGGGCCGCATCATCGCCCCAGTGCCCAAAGAGCATGCTCAGAGACACAGGGAACGGGAACTGGCGCCAGCACGCCCGCTCTCTCTCTCGCGCCTGCGCCGCGCTCTCGCGTGAGGATGGGCAACCTGCGCGGGCAGCTCGGATGGGCCCTCTACGCCAGAAGGTCAAATCTTTTTGCGACCCCCTCCCCCGGTACCCCCCGCGTCCGTGTTTATGGTTTGGTCCTGTCTCCTGTAAAGTGCAGCAGCAGGAGCGAACCATCACATTTGGTGCCCAGCGTGGGGGCGGTTGCTGAGCTGTCATGCTCCAGCTACCCTACAGAGCTTTTCTTCTGCCTTTCAGTGCAATTCCGACTATCCTCATTTGCATCCGCTAATTAGATCCTGTTAGCATAATTCATACACACGACACCCTTTTGAAGCTAATGAATAGATACATATACAGAGGGCCTGTAAAGGCCAGCTACAAACCTTGGGTTACGCAAAAGACAAGAAGACAAGGCGGAAAAACGTGGAAACGGCGCATTGGGGCTTCTGGCAGGTTCCTGATGAGCAGCAAAGGGCAGTGGGACCGCTCACATCCCTCACGTCCAGCCATGTCGTGACCCCGCCCCCCCGCCCCCCCCCTTCAGACAAGATGTAATTGGATTACCTTCCCTACCGAAATCTCCAAGACGGAAGTTATTTCAGAACACCTTTAAATCAACGGCGCGCTGGTGCTGAAGTGTTCCCGTTTCACAGGGTTATTTTTGGAGAAGCATATGTTGGACCTGAGAGGTTTCGCAGATTCAGATTAGCCAAATCTTCACTTCCTGCTAAAAGGCTTTATTAGCGTGATCAGGACCAGTGAAATGCGAGCCAGGAATCACCTGAATGGACTGGTTTTAATGGTGGAAACAAGTAAGGAGACGAAATTCCACTAATTGGATATGTGTGTGGGCGTTCCAATCGGCGCGATTGTTCGTGTTTTTGCCTGGTAGGGCCTGTTTGTGGGTCCGATTCCGTGGGTGACCTGTATGAGTGGGTTTGCCTGTGTGTGGTCCTTTAAGATGTGTGGGCGCGATTCACGTGCGTCTGTATGTGCACTATTACATCTCGTGTATGTGTGTAAGGTCAAATGTGGCCGATCAGAGTGTCAAACTTCCACCCTTGGAATGTGGGACCCCCACCCCTGGTGACTTGGAAGAACGGCGAGTCCTCGGCCCCCCGCGTGGACCCCAGACAGGATGTGATCTCAGTCAGTCTCCCTGCCATGGCCCTCGTCGTCCATTCACACCTCCCCCGAGCTGTCTGTGTCTCTGGGCCACGGCCCTCTGACTTTGCCTGCCTGTTTCCACTCCAAGGAACTTTACAAAAAAGTTGTAAGTGAAGTGAGAAGCCAAATCAGCTTCATTGGACCTGTACACTCGCTGTGAAACTGAGGATGGAACGAAGCGATTTCCTCCAGGACGATCAAAATATTCCGATATTCTTTGTTGACCTTTGCTGACCTTTCCACCCGTAGATGCCCCTCCGCCACCCCCGCAAACAGCCGTCGCTAACGATCCTACTAAGCCGATTATGCAAGTGTCTCATTGCGTCCCTGATTAGCCCCAACTATCAGGTGTAACTTTAACTCCCATCTGCATTCTTTGATTAATTAGGCTTGATTGAGCTGTTATTTAAGCAAATCCCTTAAATATTGCATGTTAATATTAAGTTACTTTGAACATAATGCTTCAATTTAAATTAGTCCTGTAATTTTCCAAATTATTTGAAATTGTTATTAGGAGTATTTGTAACATTTATGTTTTTGCACCTTCTGATCAATAGTGCATCCATTCGGTTTATTATTTTAAATTAATCAATGATTACGTGTTTGTAAGCCTTAAAAAGTAAACTGAATGACCGATTAAACTAAAAAAAAAAAAATGTACTAAGTATGTCCTGTTTTGCGTGGTATGTTGCCTCAGCGGGTAACTGCACCCTTACAGCTCCGTAGGCGGGGGCTGAAGTGCCACTCTGTGTGTGTGTGTGTGTGTGTGTGTGTGTTCATGTTTTCACTGTGTGTCCATGGGTTTCCTCCAGATTCTCCAGTTTTCTCTAGAAGTCCGAAAACATGCAGCTAAGCAAATAGGTGTCTCCATGTTGTCCACAATGTGTCACTGAGTGTGTATGTGCCCTGTGATGGACTGGCATCCCGTCCAGGGTGTCCCCTGCCTCGTGCCCTGTGATGGACTGGCATCCCGTCCAGGGTGTCCCCTGTCTTATGCCCTGTGATGGACTACCTATGCATGGATGGATGACTGTGTTTTCTGAACACAAGCGATAAAATCAAGGGAATATATCGTATTAGTGCTCATTAATTCTGGCCTAATTAATTAGAAGGTCTGTTGGAACTGTAACAGCAGAGGGATTTGGTAAACACAGATCTGACACAAATAGAAACAGAAGTACATAAACATAAACATTTATAAAAAAAAAATTAAGAAACCAAACATGGTGTTTTACATTGTTAAATCCTTACTTTATGATTCTTACGGCTCAGTAAGAATCCTGTGATCGAGAAAAACTAGGAATACAAAACATTACGGGGTAAGGTCTAAGGAAGGAAAGCAGCGTTCAGCACTTAATTAACCGTGTGCCGCTGACTCTGTGAAGTTCACTGCAGCTGGGTGTTAAAGACGCAGAGGAGGCAGACGATTGGCAGTGCGGAGCCAATCAGCAAGGCTGAATTGAGTCCTGTTTGTGACAGCGAGTACAGTGGAGCAGTCAGCTGGATCGGGAAGCCGCGATGTTCTCCTACTGCAGGGCCGAGCGCTGCTGTTTTTCCAGCTTTCCTTTACCTGAGAGCCAGTTGTGAAGCCTCTGGCCAATCAGAGCCAGAAATGATTAAGCTAACTACCTGGGAGACTTGAAAACAAGGCCTGGATTTGGAATCGAGGGCCAGATTTGAATGGGGGGGGGTCCTAGTGCTTTTCATGGCTAGGCAGCCGTGTGGCCCTTGGATCTGTGTGAACCCTGCACCCCGCCCCAATAGCTTGAGTTGTGGTAGGTGAGTCTGTCTTGTGTGGAAGCTGGCACAATACTCAGGTTCTTATGGACAGTCTGAGGTGAGTTCCTCTCTCTGGGTGTGGGACGCCTCCTCACTAGTTCCGCGGTGAGGATTCACCATGGTTTCACATGCATTGCTGTGCTCTCAGTCTGCACGGTCACACCAAAGCCTCCAACAGTTCTTCACACAGTTCTCTCCATGAAGCTTGTCAGGTACACTTCTCTAGATGGTTGATCCAGACACTTTGATCTTAATTTTCTGAGCATAGATCAGAGACGTCTGACCCCAGTGTGTACGGAGCTTCTGATTCTGGGTGATCTCTTAATTATCCGAGATGCTAAGCAAATGAGTCATAAATTAGGCATTTTTCCGCCAGAGTTCCGGAACCTAGTTCCAGGTTCTGAGTTCCTAGGCCACCGAGAACTTTTGTAGGTATTGGCCACTTTTGTGTATCACTGTCACACATCACACCAGGAACTGGAACCATTATGTTAAATCAACATGGGCGATGCAAAAAGCTTATAAGTTAAACTTCATGAGTCTCATAGAAAAGTACACCGTCACCCCAAAGGTGGAACAAGTCGTTTTGTGATTTATTTGTTAGTTATTAGGGGGGGATTTATTGCGTAGTCCAAAAATGGGACATCGACTGAAATTGACATATTCCATGTAACTCAGATACAATATTATTCCATCTGCTCAGTTTATGCTCCACTACTTCCATCTCTTCTCCCCACATTTTCGCGCAACTTCCAAGTTAGTGCTGGTGCTTGTGGTCAGCCATTCAGCAATTTTACCGCTGTAAGTTTGCAGTAGAATGAAAAGTACTTCGTACGGAGTAGGGCCAAAAAAATGGTTCCGGAACTGCCTCAGAGGAATTACGATTGGACTGAGTTCCTGTAGTGGAAACATCATGGAGTCCCAGGTGAGGTAGGGTCTATAGTCCCCGATCAGGTAGGGGCTTAGTCCCCAGTGTAGTACAGACTAGAGTCCCCGGTGAGGTAAGGACTAGAATCATCGTTGTGGTAGTGGAGGCTGGTGAAAAATTGTCTAGGTGGGGCTGTTTGTGTCATATTCACTCAGCTTCAGTAACCATCCCAATACAACTTAACAGAAACTGCAGGACACCAGTACTCTGTGAAACAGTAATTATTTCATTAGCATTATAATTCACCAGATTAATGAATAATGAAAATTATCATTATGGGACTTGCAAAATTTCTTAATCTTGAAATATCCCACCTGGAAACATATCCTAAAGGCCATTCTTATCTTTGTAAATTACGAAAACCATGGACTTTGTATGACGGAGGACATATTAACACGGGCACCAGCAGCAAAACTGGGACACGTCAGTCCGTCAGCATCACGGACATCAGGAGAGGAAAGCAAAGACATGACTAAAGCAGCCCCTTCAGCTAAGCGAAAGCCGCACATCCTGGGATAAAATAAATCTATCATCAGTCTACCTTTAGTTATTCTCATCTGCTTCAGCGTTTCCCATGACATTTGAAAAACCATATAATTAACAATATGCTCAAAAAGAACAGCGGGCTGCTCACTTTTGCTTTCAATGTGTGTGGTTCACAGCCAATGAAATCCATTCTCTCTTTATATTGTTGCCTTTTATTTCATTTTCATTTATTTTGCTTTTATAAAATTATTTCCGTATGCAGTATACTGAATATGGCTGCACCGAGACGCCTAGTCAAGGAGACTGTGCACCTCACTTGCACCTCTGGTCTGGGGCTCCCAGCAAATGCCCAGGACTCTGTCTGGGGTAATAAATTTATCACTCTTTAGGCATCCAGTTGGAGGATGCTGATTGGCTAATTTTCTGTTTCTATGTGCATTCCTTGCATCAGTAACTGGCTACGCTGCTGTCCGGAATGGACGCTGTCTCTAGCACCCGAGAGGAGATATTTGAATAGAACTGGGCGAAGGGTGTAGTGGGAAAACAGTCAATGACAGGATATGAAAGCAGCCTAGTTTTTTATTAGGTTATCTGACGCAGCAAATAATCCGGGACACCGTGTCCACATGCAACAAGTGCCCCCAATTATTTGTGCAGCTCCTTTTAACTTCTGCTTCACGTTTATCATTCTGTGAGATAAGAACTAAGGTTCACAGTTACTGTCTTCTCTGTGCGCAACCAAACAGAGCCGGTCAGAACCAGCTCTGTACTTATCAGTGTGGCCTTGCTCCTGGCCCTCGCCATCCACACAGACGGTACCTTGTGGTCAGAGCAAATACTCCAAGAAAACGTAGTTTTTCTCACTACATCTTAAATGTATAATTTCCACTGCAAGAGGGACGAATGAAGCTGAGTTTACCTCGAACGTAATGATTTTTCAAAATATGTATTACACGTTATTATGCATTATCATGCATTTTCAGCACATACACACTGGAGGCCTTGGTGAGGTAGGGGCTCGAGTCCCCGGTACTGGCAGAGTCAGGTATGGGTGACATGAGTTGCCACCCAGGGCGACATCTTGCCCGGGGGCAACACGGGGCTCCACGAAAAAAAAAAAAATATTCAGAATTGTGTCATTTGCACGATTGATTTTCTACTGGATCATTTTTCACATCACATGAATGATATCATGCCACCTTGTGGGCCATTGCTGGAGTGGGACACCTTTATTCTGCTTTGTGAGCTGGGCTGGCTGTCTCTCAGAAGTACAGGAGAATGAGATGGGAAGGGGGCGGGGCCCACTGGATGCCCACTGGATGTCCACTGGATGCCCACTGGATGCCCAAGATAGCGGGAGCTGGGTAATGTAGCAAATAGCACTCCTATAAGTACTAATGCAGTTAGCAAAATCACTGACACTATTAAATGCTACCATATAAATCACAATTCGTTCATAATACTGTGAATATGTAGCTTAAAAAACATGTTTCTTTCTTGTTCGTGCGAAATCGTTAATAACAATATAAAGCCGGTCTGCCCGCCACCAAGATGAATTTGTTTAGTCTTGACTCTTGGTCGGCAGCATTGGGGATGGGTGATGTATTGATTCTCGAGTACTAAATTAACACAAATGGATAAGAAAAGGTCTAAGGCTTCAGGTGGCCAGTTTAGAAGGAAGAGAAAAGACGACGAGGGGGAACTTGCAGAAGATAAAGGAATGCAGCTGTTTCATGTCTTTATGAGAATAATATTATACATGTAATGAAATAGGCTGGTATAACACTAGTGCGTTTGTTAGCTAATAGGGTAATAGTGCTATAATTCAACCCTCTTTTTATTTTCTACAATCTGATTCTGTTCTTGTTACTTCTTTTTAATATTTATCACTCTTATTTGGTATATATTTTAACATTTATATATTTGTAAAGTTTATCATTATTTACTTGTATTGTTCCAAATGTCTTAATAAAAATGACAGTTAATGCCAAATGGTGCTTTTTCGGAAGTGGGGTGCTGGAGATGGGAGATGGACTCACCATTTTTATTGGCCGGAGGACGACTGAAGGGGGGCTTCGCCCAGGACATCACATGAGCTTGATCTGCCATTGGTCCCCAGCAAGGTATGGACTAGAGTTCCTGGTGTCGGAGGGGTTAAAGTCCTGTGTTTTTGGTGCCATTTTATTATTTATTTCTTTGTTTATTTATTTAGTGTTTATTTTAATTTCTTCTTTATTTAATTTTCTTTTTTTAAAATGCCTGTAAAGCACTTACAGGCCCTGTGGTTAAAACAGTAATACAGTATACACATAAAGATTGTTTAATTGCTTGATTGATTGATTGATTGATTGATTGACAAAAGTTCCTGGTTCCTGAAAAAGTTTTGGCTCTGTAAAACTTCTTGCGGTGGGAAAGAGTCTAATGTTAAAATAACCTGAAGGCACTGGTTAATCCAGCTTTGTGCTACGAAAGAATATTTAATTCTTAAATGCCACAGTTCCCTCTTTCATTCATTAAACTTACAGTGCAGCTTTTATTATTGCATCATTGTGTAATCTTTATTATATTACTGTAGTCATTGCAGTGAAATTCTGGTTTAGTATGTTACTTGACCATTTTCATAAATTGGCAATGGGTTGGTGCCCCGTCCTGGGTTGTTCCCCGCCTTGCGTCCGAAACCTCTGGGATAGGCTGCGGGCCCCCATGAACCTGTACAGGTCAAGCTGGCACAGACATTGGATAGATGGCATTTTCACAAATGATCAAGCAATTGATTGCATTTTGTTAGTACAGACACCTGTGACGGTTTGATAATCTATTTGTCATTGTTCGAATGCCTAAGTGCAGACACATTCCGTTAACCTCTGATCAAGTTGCTGCTCTGAATTCTGCTAGGCGCTTGGCCATCCACTCTCAGAGAAAGATACTGTGGGCATCTTCTGTAATAAAGTGCCCCAAAAATAATGAAAGCCACTCAGAGCATAACGAATAGGGCTCTCAATGCTGCAGGCCATCATACCTTTGAGAAACTTGATCAATCTGAATTCATCTACTAGAATATTCAGCTTTATTTTTGAGTAAAAAAGCACGAGCTGAGAATGATAAACGCGTTAGCCAAGAACGTAAAATGTAGATGTGACTTTCTTTTGTTCCTCCTTGCCGTTACGGAGCCCTTGGGTCCTGAGGGCACACAGACTAAGGATACACCTGTTATGTGTGATGCTGCTTCTTCCAGTAGGATCCCCAGGATTCCCGGAAACTTGAAGCGTGTGCTTTCTGGTACGACTTCAGTGAGGACCCCCCCGGAGACTGAGCCACGCTGACAGGACGTGACAGAAGATGGGGTGTGATGTCACACCAAGCCAGCCGCGCCCCCACAGAATCTCAGATGCATTAATGCTTGATCTCCAGCCCACAAATTGTTCCCGTCCTAAACATAAGTTGATCAAATCGGCTTTTGTCTGTGTGGGACGGTCCCCGGACACGGGACGAGCATGCGGGTGGACGGCCTTGGCAGTCCCAGGCGATGCCTGTCAGGCTCCACATTAAACAGCTTGACCTTAATTTGTGGGAATCATTTCCCACACAGAAGGCTACAGGCAGAGCGGAGAGCATCCTACTGGGGGAATCGCACTGACAAGCGTCCCTGCCGGACTGCACCATATCGCTGAAGGCTTGAGCCCTTGCCAGTGTTTATACGAAGGCCGAAAGCAGCATTATTGTGGAATGAGAGGGCGTGCTTTGCTGACCCCAGTCGTCTGAACAAGTTACCTTATACTGTTACTGCTGTACAGATTTTATGTACTGATTTCTATACACAAGGTGCTCTGTCAGTCACTTTACTGTTTTACATCTTCTGTCAAAAATTATATAAACCAAAGCAATACATCTTCATCCCCGTACTGGATACACATCGAATAATACAAAACAATCCTGAATCCTCAAAAAAAAAAAAAAATTATTAATTATACTATTATTAATAATAATAATACTTTCTCATCAAATTACTATACAGGGTGGATGTGAAATAATTGATTAATTTCCTCTAATTTTATATGTCTATCAATGCTGAAAAGGCTTTACCTTTGTTTTCATTATTTTCCAGACAGATTTACAAAGTGGGGTTGATTCCAGGTGTAGACACTGAAGCCATTTAAATTACTTAGTTTTGTGATCGGTGGGTGGGATGATTTACTAGCGTACAGTTTCACTCCATGTTAGCTATAATCGTAATCATAATCATAATATATTTTTCCAGTGTCAAACACTTGTGCCACCACCCCCAGAAATACCGCCCACTGAACAGTCAGGGACACCCGAACTCCCGGGGCCACCTGCCAGAGAATCGCTCCTGCAGCGTCTGGTCCCACAGCGCGCCCTCCGATCCAGGGAAGGTCACAGGGAAACGCTGGAGTGATCTTTAGCATGACAAACGTTTTAAAGTACAAAAACTACAGGCTAAATCGGATGAATCTCGCTGCTCCTCATTCTTTTTAGTTTTGCTTTTTAAAATAAGTAGGCCTATTTATTTTGTTTTATAAGTATTTAAAATATGCCTTCAAACTGTAATTTGAAGAAAGGGCTTTGTGATTGTTGCACCGGACAAAATGCCAAGCAATCATCCTTTATACAATTTTAACCAGTTCTCTAAAAACTTTCTTGAAAAATGCCTGAGCAATATAGCAGAACTGAAAATGAAATCTAGGGAGGAGTTCTGACGCCTGCACAAAGGCAGTATCACAGGGAAAACGAGACCCTGATATTATAAATGTTGCTTCCTGGATTCTTTTCTTGTCGTTTTGCTTGAGTAGAAGTGCCAGGCAAAAACGTTCGAACCTAGAACCTAGAACCCGCTTCAGCAAATCTCCTGCCAGTTCATGCTTAAAACCATAAAAGCCGATTTTCTTGGATTCTTCACAGCGGCACGTGCGGAGCAGCCGACATTTATAAGAAATATTAGCATTTGTTTTTTGCAAATAAACGAATGTTGAAGTCTATGTATTTTATTTTTATTGAATATATTATAAATCCTAAAACTTTCAAGAAATTGAATTTAAAATACACGTGCAGTTAAAACGAAAATTGTTAACTGCATATATTTGCATATGTAATGAAATATACGAGTTTAGACCTCTGTGCGCGTCTGTGATCTGAGTGTCTGTAAGCTGGGAAGTTGAGGTCTGTTCATGTCAGTAGAATCACTGCCAGCCTTCAGAAATGCTGAGTCTGGTAACACTTTGTAATTATGCATCTACTGAAGCCCCCCTTTCTAAACTCCATTGTCATTCTGCGAGTTCACGACATCCAAAACGTAAATGTAGCTGGATTATTTTACCCATTGATTGATTTATTGGTGCCGTCGTTAATCATTTTCCCAGAGGTAATCTGTAAGCCTTTTATTTCATTGACTCGTGCTCTGTTCTAACACACTTAAGCCAAAACTAATTAAACGGCTTTACATAAAGCTGTTCCATGAATCTGTGATGAAGTGAGTTGCCGCGAAATATATGATTTCTTTCCCGCAAGCAATAAAAACTATATAGGAACACATTTTTCAGTTTCATAAAGGAAATACAAATCGACAGTAATGAAAACGATTCACCACATTAAAGGGAAGTTTGATTAACATCTCTTAATTTTATTTATATAATTGTAATCTTACAATAACGGACAGATTTCTGCCAGGCTGTTTCCGAAACAAAATAGAAGCAAATATCCCCTTTCTTGCAAAGTTTTTTTTCTATATATTGTTTTATATTCGTCTTCACTCCATTGTCATATTTCTCTTTATGTCTGTGACAAAAAAAGTAACAATCATGTAAAACATACTGGGAGCTGGACTCACGGTTGTTCTCAAAATAAAGTT
This sequence comes from Mormyrus hasselquistii, assembly GCA_026779605.1. Classification (NCBI taxonomy): domain Eukaryota; kingdom Metazoa; phylum Chordata; class Actinopteri; order Osteoglossiformes; family Mormyridae; genus Mormyrus; species Mormyrus hasselquistii. The sequence continues at coordinate 27,588,811 of JAODKE010000146.1, forward strand.
TGTAAACATAATCTGGTTACCTAACAGTCGATAGAAAACAAAATTCGCAGTATTGTATATGAAATAAAACTCTCCCGGGAATTACCACTGTTGAAACGGATTGTATTGTATTAGAACACTTAAAAGCTCCTAAATTATCAAAGACCGCTATTATTATTATTATTATTATTATTATTATTATTATTATTATTATTATGTGATATTTTGAAATAAAACCTGAGAAATAAATCAATAAAATGAAGTTACATATTTATAATAATACATATTTATCCAGTTAGAAATGTATTATTTTGAAACATCAAAATTCAGTTATTTCAAGGACATATGTAATCATATATGGCCAATAAATCTGCTGATGAAAATACAGTGTATTTCTCAAGTAAATTCCTTCACTTGAATTTGAAGCAATTTCCCAGGATGCATCACGACACAGCACAATGGACACAACTGTTTGCAGGTAATCTGCAGGCATGAATGCATGGTTACCAAGGACAAATAAAACATGGCAATTGTTAATCTATGCCATGTCTTACAATAAGGCACAGTTAGCAACAGTTTTTTTTGTCTCAAGTTGGAGCCTCACCCCAGTAAACATCACCTGGCTTCTGTGCTGGGAAAAATGGCAGCCACAGACGTTATTGGGCAGGACTAATTTTAGAGGTTCCGCGCAGCGAGAGGACCCTCACTGGGCTGCGGCTGGCCCACGCTATGCGTCCCAGGAAGAAAAGAATTGTGGGCGTGGAGCAGGGAATCAAAAAAAAAAAAAAAAAGACAAAAAGCTAGGATAGAGACTGGCTGCAAGGGTTTGTTTTTCCAAGTGAACAACGGGAGCATTGTTCAGCAGCGGGAGCCAGGAGTGAGCTTTCCGGGGGGTCTGCTGTCACTGGTAGACACCCGCCTGCGTTCCCGCTTTGCCGGGATGGATGGCAGGCGGGCCAGGAGCCCCCGCCAGCTACGAGGGGGAGCGCACAGCCCTCTGGCTGCAGGCTACACCCTCTGAGGCTCCGGAACCTTCTTCTTACCTCCGCGCATTTGGCGGATGTTCAGCTTAGCCAGTGTCTCATCCTGGGTATGTCTAAGCGGGCTGAATGTACAGCCGGGTACCTCCTAATGGCTGTTTCAGCCACTGCCCAAAAGGTTTGGTGGAGAACCTCAGGCACAGCAAGGGAGAGCAGTGCAACAAAGGCGGAAGGAGCCAGTCTGACAACCGCATGTGCCACAAAAGATTGAAATGGTCTCCATTTTCACAGTCGTTGAATGATGGAGTGAGATACAGAAACTGGGTCTATGGTGGTCGCTGTCTGATTCTTTTAACCTTGGGGGGCATCATTTTGAGCCTCACTCTTGTCACTCTTGTCACTCTTGTAGCATATAGCTTCTATTACCACCCACTAATCCGAGTTGATCGACACAGCCACTTTTAATACCTTAAAGTAAGGCAATCTACCAATAGGAAACTGTCTTTTAGTCATTGCTTTCCTCAAGGGGTTCATCTCAAAAACAGACTTGTACAAACAAACAGACTTAAGAGACACAAAGACGCACCTCTTCAGTGACTCACACACACGGAGGAGGTATGTCATGGATGCCCCCACACTCTCCCCTGACGTTCGCTGGCCAAACACAGGACAATAGGCCTGCTGTCCCCCCCCCCCCCCCCACCACCATTGCCCCGGGTCCCAGCTCGCCCGGTCCTTTTATCTGGCCGCTGTTCGGGCGGGCAATATCTACGGGGCCCCCACGCCGCATTCCCCCCCTTTTGTCCATCGCTGGGGGGAGCGCCTTACTTTAATGGACGATTTAAAAAAAACACGAGGAGAGTGCGGAGGTTAAACGCGCCTTAATGCGCCGCTAATCCCTTCATTAGCACAGACGTGGAACTTGTTGAGAGCCGTGAGGTGGCGTTTGTTAATTAAGCGCTCCGCGCGCTCAGTCATTAACGGGGGAGGGATGACACTGTGGCTCATGGTGCCCATTGTTGGGGGGGGGGGGGTTGGCAGGAGGGGAATAGGAAGAAGGACGACATCAAGAAAGGATGGAAAGACCTAAGTAAAAAAGTACAGGACCAAGAGAACAAAAGTTTACTGGCAGTCAGAATATGGAAAGACAAATGGGAAACGTCATACACAAAATTATCATTATTCTATACATCAGCTTGTCATTTGCAGTTTGTCGTCATTTTAGTCATCAGCTGTAAAATGTGTAATAATACACGGGAGCCAATGATGTCGGGGTCAGCGGCGCCCCCTCTGCTCCCACTGGCAGCTGCGCCTTCCAGTGCATCCGGCCTGCTTCCTGCAGGTGTCCGTTACCATGGCTGTCCCTGCCCTTCCTCGCACGGCATTCAATCCCATCCCATCCCCTTTTTGCTTTTCCACTTGTGCAGAAGCTGCACGTGTCATTCTTTATGCTTTTTTTTGGTATCCAAACTATTTTTAAGTGTGAAAAAATGTAAATAGCCCACGACGGAATGGGGGGGTTGTCACGGAGACGGGGGTGTGCATCCCGCTGGGACTCCTTGTTTCTGCAGGCGTTAGTTATGCCGCTGTCTCGGTGAGACAAAAGGAGTCTCAGTCCAAGACGACTCACTGGTCTCCAACAGGCAACGGAGGAGGGGCCCCTTCCGTCAGTGGTAAATGCGACATCGTATTGTGTTCCCTCAGGCACCTTATGATTGCATCCTTTTTCCCTTTATTTTCCATGGCCACCTCCCTGAGCCCTGAGCACTCAGGAGGACACGGAAATATCAGAGGACAAGTGCTTGTGGATCAAGTCTCCCACAGTGGCCCAGGGACGGCATGCTGTGCCACTTTACGGTACGTGGACTGGGTGCATCCGGAAAGTTCTCCCTCCTGTGTGGTCTGCCAAGGCTGTCTGTTATGTCACTTTTGAAAGGAGCAAGAAATGGGTAGAAAAGGGAAAGGTGGCTGGAGGAGAGCAGGAGGTGGGCTGAGAAGAGAGGGAGGCGATCAAAGGAGAAAGAGAGGTAGCCTGCAGAGAAAGGAAGGTAGCAGGAAAGAGAAGGAGGTGACCTGAGATGAGAGAGAAGCGGCCAGAGGAGAGAGAATGGCAGGAGGAGATAGAGAGGGAGGTGACCTGAGGAGGGAGGCAGGTGGAGATAGAGAGGGAGGTGACCTGAGGATTGAGGGAGGTGGCCTGAGGAGAGAGGGTGGCAGGAGGAGATGGAGAGGGAAGTGACCTGAGGAGAGAGGGAGGTGGCCTGAGGAGAGAGGGGAGGCAGGAGGAGAGAGGGAGGGGACCTGAGGAGAGAGGGGAGGCAGGAGGAGAGAGGGAGGGAACCTGAGGAGAGAGGGGAGGCAGGAGGAGATAGAG
>JAODKE010000146.1:27604985-27626247 GCA_026779605.1 Mormyrus hasselquistii
ATGCGGCGCGCCTCGCTGGCGGTCCGCCCCGGGAGAGGCGGGGGAGACCTTGAGAAGGGGGGGGGGGGGGGGGGGGGGGTGGCACACTGCACAAAGGCTGCAGGCTCCTCCGCTTACCACTCACACAGGTAATTATGAGTCTCCCTAAAAGCCCATCAGAAAGCAGAAGCCAAAGGGGTGGGGGGAGGAAGGGGGGGGGGCTAAATTACTTTTCCCTGCTTTATCTCACCTTAATACGGACGCCATGGGGGCAGCCTTCCACGGGGAGCAGGCCCGGGGCGAGCGCGGCGCAGGCGGAACAGGGCCAGCCTTTCACGTTTTGTGTTCCTGTGTCATTAAGGAGTCAATCTTGCCCGAGGGTCTATCATAAACATATCTGAAGTCCACTCATTATAGGCCAGAACTTAATTTCCACGTGCAAAGAGCCAGCAGGGGCTTAAAAAGGAGACTCGCCCAATGAATGGGGCCCATATATAATCCACAAGCTCTAAACAGCATCGCAAAGAACATCTTGTCTTTTGTTGAAGTTTTTTTTTTAATATACTTTCTGGTTTCTTGCCTTTCTTTGCTGGTTCTTGAATAAGGTTAATTACAAAAAAAAGTTTGTTCCAACTGAAAGATATTCTTTAGTCCCTGGCCTTGTTACTGACAACAAAGGACCAGAAAGGACACGGGAATGAAGTAGAGCCTCTCAAATGTGTCTCTAATGAGATGAAAGATCTCCTGAAAGCCAGCTGAGGGTCCCAGAAAAATTAGTATTTTCGGCCAGAATTTGACTAACTGAAGGATGGACAAAATGTCCGACAGCTGCCGTCTCGACTCGGGTGACCCACGACGCATTGAGCCAACGTGTGCACCGGGTTCAAGAGCTCGCAGAGATCTCTGGCTGAAGTAGGGAGCCTCTATATGGGCAGCTTCCGGGGGCAGGGTTAGTGCTGGTGACTGCGGGGGGGGGGGCCTGCCTTCCCCTTCTGCAGTTCTCGCTGGATCTCAGGGAGGGGTAGGTGTTTAGGGGAACAACGGCATTTCCTGTTTAGGAACCATGAGTTATGGTCAGAGCTGTACGTCCTGTCAGGAAACATCAGTTATGGTTAGAGCAGTACTTCTAGTTAGGAACACTAAGTAGTGGTCAGAACTGTACTTCCTGTTAGAAATCTTCTATTTCAGCCAGAGATGTACTTCCTGTTAGGAAATACTTGATAAGGCAAAGCAGTGCGGTACTGAATACAGACAAACTAAAACTGACCTGCAAGGAACCGTTTCACGCATAAGATGCGTTTACAATGGTAACATACTAGTCAAACCTACTAACAGGAGCAGAATTCTATGAGTCGCAGGTATCATATTTCATATTATTTGCGTCACCATGTACAGAAATTGCAATGGTCCTCAAAGGGGCTACTGAGCTGCTAAAGAAATTTATATCAATCTCAGTGTACGACGCACAAGGTGAAAATGACAGCCGACAGAGATATGAGGGCTGGCATGCAGCCCTGCCCTGCCGGCTGCGGCAATTACAGTCGTCAGGGTCGACTGCCATGCCCCTGGGTATCAAGGCTGGGATGCTGTCACTTAGCACGCAGGGCCGGAACCTGATGTGCGCCGATCAGGCCACAGGTCTCCGCGTTCCCCTTTGTTGTCTTCGATGGAGAGGGGCTCGCTGATGTGAGGAGGCAGGACTGACGACCTTTACACGAGAGGGGTGAGAATCCCCACAGGGGGCGATGACGAGGACGGCACCTCTGGGCCCCTGACTGAGCACCGTCACCTTATGACGACGTGTGAAAAAACATCCCAGGCGATTAGTGGATCCTGTCGTCACCCACCCCCCCGCCCCCCCGCAGGGCCTGAAACGTCATCTTTGGGAGGTGCAGGGAAATCTAGAAACTGCTAGATATCAGTCATTGCCCCCTCCCACCTTCTGCCACTTTGGGGTACAGATAAACGGAACATGTCATTTATTTGGGGGGGGGGGGGGGGGCACTCTCAATTTGGGGTGATGCGGTCTGACAGTAAAAAAACAAGTCGAGTCTCGGGGGCAGAAGGATAGGATTTCTTGGTGCCTTTTCTTCATCTGTAAAGGACTGGAATAGCAAAAGAGAACCCTCCTCCTTTGTGGACAAACATGTCCACCACATCCTAGAGGTGAGGAATGCATGAGGGTTAGGGATCTAGGCCTAGGGATCATGTTCTTCCTGGAAGATCTGTCTAGATGTCAGCAAAATCAATCTTTATAAAGGTGGCATTAGAATAATCACACTAAACGTGTTGCCCTTTCAGAGCTACGTCAATAATGAGTAAATAAATCGGGAGTGAAATTCTGGCCTTCGACGGCATCGGACATCATATGGCTTCGTTAGCGCTGAACGCGCCTCAGCGAATCTGGCCAGGGGCCGTTCTTGCCTGAGATAAGACCGGCGGCGAGCGGCGGTGCTTCTGAAAAAGGTCGGCTGGATGTCATGAGAAGACGGCTTCTGTGGGTTTTTTTGGCTGGTAGATGGTGTCGGAGAACGCCGTCCTCATGCACAGACACGTCGGAAGGAAGCCAAGATTCCGCAGAAATTTATGCAATGAGCCTTCATTTAGTGTGGGGGTGGCTCTTATCAGATTTGGGGTCGATTCTGAATGAAATTAAGAGCCACCGTAGAATTTCAGTTATATCTACTGGCTAGATAACTAAAATTCATAACTAAAGTGAAGAAAATGGAATTTAGTCAAATGGAATTCAGTGTAACTTTAACATCACTTTAATAGATCATAACAAACTGCCTATTAATGTCAGGAACATATTGCTGCAAAGGTTGCACTGTTTCATTCAAGTCTCACACTGGAAGTGACTTTTTGTTTGCAATTAAAAAGCATGAAAAATATACCTCAAGAGCAAATTTTTCGGCGTGACCTGAAAGATTTTTGAGCTAGAGAGATTTCAGTTTAAATCATTTAAATGTCATCCGAAGTGAATTTGCAGCGATCAGCTGCAAAGCTGAGCATGCTGTTGGACTCAAATAAATCATGACTACAATCAGAATCTTGTGAGACAGTTTCGTCTGACACAGAAACGAAACATAAAATCTATTGTTTGTGTTCAGCCTTTTTGCTTCGAGCCGCCTCCCTTGCACCAGAAGTTTAACACTGACGCCAAAGCTCTTGCACCCTCCAGAGTGTAGATAAGTCGACAATATCATTTTAAAAATAATAGTGAAGAAACACAAATGAGAAAATTTTTTAGTTTTAACAGCAGCTAAAATAACACTTCGTTTTTTACTTTAATGGCTTTGGGTAAAGATTCACGCATAATCCAAATAAGTGTGAAGACTATTGCTATAATGGCCTGTGTCAATAGCATCTTCACCATCAGACCCTATCAGGCTGCCCAGCAGACACCTCCAGCACCCCGACCCCTCCAAACACCCCTGAATTAGAGGGAGATGGAGTCAGGGTCAAAGTTCACTCTTTTATACGTCTGAAAAAAGACAAGTGGCATTGTTCTTCTCTCTTGGTGAGGTCTGTTTCACTCGCACATACGGGAGCTGTTATCTGACTCCCGTCCAGGCCATCGACGGTCCTTAATAAACACTATGTTGAAACAGAAGGATGCTGTCACCTGTGTATGGAGCAGAGCAGCCTAGGCTAAAGGTCTTTGATTGACTTGCTGGTGTCACCTGACGCATACACAGGGGAAAGGGGAGGGGGGGGGGGGCAGAGCTATCATCCGATAACCATTTGGTGGGAAGCTGGCACATTGGGAGGAGGTCAGGTGGACTGCGAAGGCCGAGACAAGCATTCAGGATTCACTGGGAATGCCTGTCTATGGGTTTCCATGTGGGACGATTTCAGCGTCAAGTCTCTGGAAATACTTTTCCCGCATGCTGAGTGAAACTGCAGACAGCAAGTCTGCGTGTGGCGTGTACAAGGCCTCGTTGGCTGCAGGAGTTTTAAAGACCTGCGTCTAAAACACACTCACACCTAACCCTGGCACACCAAGCGTGCAGGAAGCTGTTACGCTGGGGACGGGCAGAGCAGATCTTGCACGGGGGTCTCCTGCAACAGATGGAAAGTACTAGCTGGCCAGAGGACCTTCAGCGAAACAAATTAAGAGGGCAAAAGGTCAGGTTTGGGACTGTTGGGTGTCCCAAATAATATTTTGCCAACTCATTTGATGCTTCCTAATTGGAGAGGATCCCTGCTCCGGCTCTGTTCGACGGGAAGGAAGAAGTGTTGACCAACTTTGGGAACATTGAGCGGGGAAAGGAGCACTGTGAGAATCTCTAGAGAAACTGGATGACTCACACCAGAACACTAGGCTGGAAGCATGGGGCAGTTAGAGGCCTTCGTGGTGGAAAGGCTGCAGGTGAATATCCTTCTGGAGATGCTGAAAGCCCTGAGTATTGTTGGGGTGACCTGACTCGTGTGCTTCTTCAGTATTTCACAGAATGCAAAAACGCACCAACCGCTGTTCAGCAACACTGCGTGAGCATTCGTGGAAATATGCTGACCCAGTCTACATGTGTGTCGTGTACATGAAAAGCATGAACACATGCTCTCCACATGCTGTGGGCGGCGCTGTAGAGGTACTGGGGTAGCTACAGCATGAAGTTAGGCCCCTGCAGTGAGAGTTCTGTCTATATACTAGGCGCAGGTGAAGCTGTATATGAGGGCCACTCCTGTCGGTCATCTTCATGGACACAGTCATGAATGTTGGACTAGACGTCGCATTCCTGTCATTTGCAACTGATGCTGAGCTTCTGGGCTCATCTAGCGAGGAACTCCAGTGGACATTTGGATGGTTTGATGCCAAGTGAGAATCGGAAGCCGTGTTGCTCTCTTGGAAAGGAGAGTATTGCTCTTTTCAGGCCAAGGAGAAGAGTCTGCCCTTTGTGAAGGAGTTCTGATCAAGAAAAGTCTGATAAGGTGGTTTGGGCATTCCAAAATGCCACATGGCAGGTTTTCAGTGGAGCTGCTCTAGGAACATCCCACTGGGCCAAGGCCTTGGGGCCGACCCAGGACATGTTCCAAAACATCTGGGAGTCCCTCAGAACAAGCTATAAGCTGTGGCTGTGAAACGAGACGCCTGGTCTGATCTGCTCAGCATGCTGTCCCTGCGAGAGTATCGCCTCTCTGCCTCCGTCCCTATCTTTCCTCTCCCCCTCTCTCACAGGACACTATATTTTTCTGTTCTCTCTACAGTCCTTTAATTCTGATATGTCTTCTGAAAGGTCTCTCCACCTAACGTTCTGACTTTGCACTTCCTTGATGTCCCCATGGGTGGAGGAGCCTGTATCTTCACTGCACCTGTTTCCACACGGGGCGTCATGCTAGCCTCCTTGTCGCTGTCAAGCCTGGTTGCAAAAAACACGAAGCATGTTGGCCTGGAAACCTGCAGGTGTCAGAGCTCAGGGATGCATTTGCGCATTTGCACACTGAAATCCAGGCTCTCAGTCTTTGACCCTGACTTTACACCATGTACGCGTCCAAAGATCCCTGCTGACCTGTGACCTTTCACCCTAGACAAGCTAACCAGGAGTGTCAGTAGAGATTTGTGAAGGGGTGTGGGGGGGGGGGCTAAGGTCCAATAGATTTTTCTGGATAACAGAATCAGTCGTTACTATTAAGTGCCAGTGGGTAAAATCCACATCGATGTAAATATGTGAAAGTAGAAAATAACAGGTCAGTGTAGAGTGTAGACAGGGACAGGAGCTGAAAGAATGCGCTGTTTCTGATCAAGCACAACCTCTTCTTTAAGCTTGGGCAACACTTCAGCAACATCTAACTGAAATTATGGGCTTTCTCTGTATAAAGAGGCCGCAAAAGTGGTACTGTTTTTCACCACCAAAATTCATTCCATTATGTAAAAATTAATACCATCACAGCTGAGAAAATAATTTATCTACATATTTTTGTTTTCCAATATCATGTAAAATAGTAATTGCCCAAAATAATTTTTTGTAATACTCTGTAGTATTTAATTTCAAATCCAGGACAGATAATAATCGCGACGCATATTAACAAAGCTCGTTTAATTAGGAAGATGCTCCGATTAGCTTTGCTTTTCTCTCCCCCCAATGAAGGTTTATGTGTTTTGACAGCAAAGTACCTCCAGCTGAGTTTTAATTCTGGCTGTCAGACTGTCCGCAGGAAGCTGTATGTCAGCGCGGAACAATATTTCAGCCCAGGAGCAACAATAAGGCAGCGGCACGACAAGGAACCACAGGACCGCGGACGTGGGCCTCTTTGACCAGGATATTAATGATAATAATAACGAAAATAAAACTGCTGTAGATGATGTTGGTTAACGTGCCAGAGCGGGGTACTGGTGAATGACAGCTGCAGTGAGGGGGGCACTTTTGGACTTTAGCGACTTCCTGTTGGTGTTCCGAAGGATTGTGGCTGACAGGAACAAAACGGGGCACCAAGGTCAAGAGGCTGTAAGTGGGCGTGATGGTGGCACATCGCCCGCCGGCGCCCCGCGCGCGGACTCGCGTGCCCAAAACGGGCTTTCGAGGGGTCCTCTGTCTTTAATTAAACCCCCCCCAACCCTGGGCCGCTCACGGCGGGGGTGGTGCGCGTCTTTAATATCCGCCCCGCCTCTACCCTCCCCCCGGCCCGGCAGCATATGTGCAGGGACTCTGTGCCAGAAAGCCAACCCCCCCGCGCCCGTCCCCCCCGCCCCCCCCGGAAAAGTGGGGGATCGGGCACCATCTTAAATCGAAGGCTGTCAGAAATATAAATGCGGCGGGTGCTTTCAGACTGAATGGGCAGGAGCACAAAAAATCGACAGAATTATAGCAGCTCACATTCTGCTCTCTCTTCCTCCATAGATATTTCTCTAGATACAGAAATAGTTATAGACATAGATCTGCCACCTTATTGCGTTTTAGCTAGCATGAGGCACTTAAGTTGTCCTACAGAAGGGAGGTTATCTGTTTCCCTTCATGGCAGGGCTGGCTGATGGTGCGATCTTGGCTTTTTGCCTTTAGCATGCCAAGCTAAATCTTTCCGGGTTCCTCTGATCTCTTAAGGCTTTTTTATTTATACCTCTGTGTAGAATCTACTCTGTATTGTGCTGTGTAGCTATGTCCCTTATGCCACAGTCTGATGCACACCTGCCGGGAAATATGCCTACAAAGCATCAGGCTACGACGTGGGGTACAAGGCTTCGCATTTACCTACGGTAGAGAAGTACAAATCAGTCCTGAAAAGGGTGGTGGGGGTGTTTGGGTGGAGCTGCTTATGGGGGCAGGCAGAGTTGAAGGGAATTTCGCTGAGCTGCCTGGCTTGGTTCGCGTCTCCCCCAGTCCATCTCCGGAAGTGCCCTGGACGTGCTAAGAAGCCACCCACGCCAGCACTTGGTTCAAGGTCATGTGAGAAATGCTTCTTCCTGAGAAACCCCACCTTCTTCTAACCATCAGATCATGGACCTTCCTGAGCGAGGCACTGAGGCCCACAGAGCCAGCACCGTGGGGCAAACAGCAGGGGTACGTGGGTAAGGATGGGGGGAGGGTGTGAGCCTGAGGGAGCTGTGACCTTCTCCTCTCAGTGGCACACACTGTGCTGCACCCTGGGCAAAAGGTATCGACACACCTGGTGGTGCCAAATCGCGCCCCGTCTGGACTGGGTCACATCTTTAAAACAAAACCTTCCCATATGGGAATAATTAGACCACAATAATGCAGTGGGGATGTTGTGATTACCAACTATCACATTTCTGGATAAAAACTAAAAGCTAACCTGATGCTGCATGCTAAAGCTAAGAGTATGCTAAAGCTAGGGGTATGCTAAAGTTAAGGGCATGCTAAAGCTAACCTGATGCTGAATGCTAAAGCTAAGGCTATGCTAAAGCTAAGGGCATGGTAAAGCTAAAGGCATGCTAAAGCTAGGGATTTTATCCAGTATATCTTTACAGAGTTAATGCTTCATAGTGGAAAATTCCGTTCTTTGCTAGGAATCAGACCTTAAAAAATAACTTGGCAAAAAAAAGGATTTTTCAGCCCATAAGCTTGTGTTTATTCTAGTTTAGTATTAGCCTGGTGAGGCCAAAATATAGCATTGATAATATGCAGTATCTTGTCCATTTAAATAAATTAAATACATCTATTGTCATGTGCAAAGGATTTTAATAGCAGAAAAGTATGCTTAATTTATCAAAGTTGGCTTAAGACCACAGGTATCTTTGCAAATGTGCTTCCTTTGAAGCTGCAGTGATTATGGAAACTTTGGCAGATGTGTTCAGAACACATAGTTATAGTGGCCTTTGGTGTCTGTAGGCAAACACCAAAATGATGCCATGATCTCTGTATATAGATCCAAATGTCATGGTGGCAGGTTTCTTTCACAGCAAACACCTAAACCATAAAGGACACTACAGCATGCAGATCCTGATGGTGAAACGAAGCACTTCAAGAGTCTAACAGCAGTGCCCCCTGAGGGACAGGAGGTGATACTGCCCTGGGTGAGGTATAAAGGCTGATTTTCAATTAAGATTAATTGGCATAGTGCTGCCATATCACATGTTACATCTTACTGTACACCAATAGACAATTGAATAAACAGCAATCAATTTTAAAAAGCAGCCTTAATCTTTGGGCAGAGTTGTTTTTAATTGCGTGTTTATCCGTAATTACAAGGACCAAACAGGGATATCCATCCATCCATCTCATGACTGCTTATTCAGTAGTGGATCGCAGTGACCCTGGAGCCCATCAAGGAGACAGAGTATTCGGGGTGGGATGCCGGCACCTCACAAATATTCTACGTACATCACAAATAAAAAAGTAACAGCACAACTTCATATGATAATGTCATATGAATTTTGACAAATGTAGCTTTGTTGCTCAAACACAAAAGCAATGTTGCCCTTAATCTCTGGGTGCTGTTAATCTCCTGTGTTTGCTGAGCAGACACATGCCCAAGGGCTGCTTCCTGCTGTACCTTCCTCAGCCCCGCCTGATGGCTAAGCAGAGCTGATGTGTGTAAGTCCAGTCAGGCTGTGGGGGAGGATTTGGGGGTTTGTGAGCCTGCACTGGGGAGGACCGCGTCACCTCCATGCAGGTGTCATACCCGGGCCTGCCCTGGGCCCAGAGGCTCCCTTTGATAAAAACTGAGCGGAAGCTCTGTGTCACCTGGGACGGTTAGCAGGATGGACGTTATGCACGCTGGACAAGCCCCTGGTGAGCTCTGACAGACAGACCAGCTCTTCTTCGCCGGTTGCGTTGTCTCTGTCCTGGCAGCAGGAGGATTTGTCTTATGGCTTGAGTGCGGCCCTGGTGTGTGAAAACCGCCGGACCTGTCTGACGTCCCCCTGAACCTCCCCAAGCAAGAAGCTGCTGGATGGAGAACAAGCCCCAGTGCACAGCATTGCTCTCCGCAGCCATATTGGGGACAGTGCAGGCACCGGGGGGGCGGGTCTAACTCGATACAGCTGCCCATAGCCTGCACTGCTCCGCCCCCATGCCCCGCCCCCCAACCCATGCCCCGCCCCTGGCCCCCGGGCGCCTGGCAGAGGCTTGCCCTGGCCGGCCGGCGCTGGCAGCTGCCAGCACATCTTTAGCGAGTTGGCAGTCGGCGCGTCCGTCACAGGTTGAAATCAAACCTGCCGCACGCAGCCGCCCCCCTTCCGGCTGATTAATCATAATGTAATTTTAATTAAAAACCACAGTGTCAAAGGGTTTAGCTGCCTGAGAAGCGGGTGCAGATTGCAGCTCAGCGGCGCGCCTTCAGGCGCTCGCAGGAAACGCGTCCTGACAATCCAGGCCGCCGCCGCCAAGGTAAACAAAGACGCCCGTTACGGGCATGTGCTCACGGGCGCATGCTGTTGCCGCCATGGATGCCTCGGAGACGACGGGGGCTGCCCCGTGGCCGTCTTGCGCCGGCCTCCCGCACGTCTTCTGTGCTCATTCGTTATCTTTTTTCGTGTCTTCTTTTTTATTATTTATTTTTTTTTTTGCAGGCAGATCTTCGGACCGTGTCAGTGTTTCCGGGACGTGCGCCCGGCGTACGTCGCGCGTGCGTTCGGCCTGCTGCGGGCCAGGCGGAACTGCGCGGCGCCCCCCTGTGGTCGGAAGCATCCTCTTACGTCATTTAGCGAAAAATTATAAAGAATCCAAATTGCAGTTTACAATTTTTTTTGTGCATTTTTACTGGGTCTTTTTGGTGCTGGCATTCAAAGCGCTGTATAAACCACCACCCTGCAGTCCAAAGCCTGTTTCAGGGTGTGGACAGGGGGATTGTGGGATTGTTTTTATTTCTCGGAGCACAAGTCTGCCTGGCCTGCTGGGATTGGCCTGGATTTCCCCTTTGTTGGTTCGTCAGTTAAAATGACACGATCGTTATCCCGTGATCCTCAGATGATCCACAGAATTACACTGTTTTTTTTTTTTTTTTTTTTTTTTAACAGCATGCAAAAAGAGGATTAATTAAAGAGAGATAAATTAGCCACGTGTTTGGGGATGGGGAATAGCTGGGCTCTGGAGGAGGTGGTTGGAGGTGGGAGGGGGGTTTCGCACCCTGATCTGGGGTGCCCCCATGACAGATATTGCTAAGCCCCGTCTCTGCATCTCTTCCACACAAATTAATCTGGATTCATTCTCCGTTCACATCCCATGTGTTCACATTAGCGGGGTGGCGTGGAAAGCAGGGCACGGATGCTGCTCTGGGCTCCGTGTCCTCTCGTGACTTCATGGACTTCGCCGCGTACGGGAACAGAACATTCACGGCAGAACCAGAGCTGCCGGTGGAGGATATCTTTTTCTGATCTTCAGGTTGCGAAAACTTCCGAAGCCCAACCAGCGATAAACGGCACTGGGTATCTGGGAATAACCACACACCCGGGATATCATGTAATCTAGGCGCTACTGCTTAGCAGATACATGCAGTGCTTTTAAATCCATCCATAAAATATCCTTGATGTGACAGCGTTAGCGATGTTTAGCTGCAACGTTTCAAATTAATGTGATTTGCCGACAAATATCTGACACAAGGACCTCTGTCAAAAGGATGAGAAGGTCAGGACTACCTCCATAGTAGCTAAAGGTGTTTTATTTGACAGTAAGCCACAGATTCTGGGGATTAATATTTGGGAAAGGGGACAGTGTTTTGGGGGTGGGGGAGGACAAAGAATATTATGGTAGCAAAAGCATGTTAAGGAGGATCTAGAGATTCTGGAGGTGATTTCAGTACAAGTGTCCCTAAAGGCTTTCAGGATCAGTGTTAACACACCAGGAGTGGAAAGGGACCAAAAGCTGGACAGGTTTGGAAAGCGAGCAGCATAGTGGGGTCCAAATCGGATGACCACAAGGACATGTAGAGGGTCTCCTCAGTCAATCACACAGGGGAACGGAGGTGAGAGACCGTGAAGACCACTTATGGTCAGAAGGACGAATCTGATTTATTTCTGCAGGTGTGTTATGGCAGTGTGCGTGTGCATGCAAGCGTGCATTTGCAAGCATGGGTATGAGCCTGGGCTGTTCGTCTAGATAATCAATCATGCATGTGTGCTTTTATATCTGTATGAGGTTGTGCGTCTCTGTGTTTTATACCCAGGGGCGTTTGACTGTGTGCCTGTAGATGTGTGACTTTATGTGATGTTTGTGTGTGTTTGTGTGTGTTTTAGCTGCAGGCCGTTGGCTCGTCGGCCCTGTGACGATGACCTGGCAGGCATCGCCTCGCCGCATGAGAGCGGGATCAGAGGTCTGGAGGTTGCCATCGTCCTGAGGAGGACCAGAGGGCCCCGTCGAGCTGTCTCACTGAAGCACGATGAGTGCTGCCCTTCAGCTGTGAAATCAGGAGACACCTGCTTGTCTGCCCAGCATGCCAGGGTCAGGAAAGCCGACAGAGATACAGGAGCATTACCATGTAAGCATCACGCTTGAGCACATGACGGATCTGCAGGGCGCGCCTCGGGGGATTAGCAGTGAGCAAAAACAAAGCCTTGCCGTGGAGCGGCCCCCACAGGCTCCTCACCTGGGAGCACGTTAGGCCGTCCCCACGTGTAAACGTCACGGCGGTTGGCATGCCTCCTGAAGCCGGGCCCCTCTGCCCGGAATGTTCTTAAGCCGCTTCCGCGAGGTGATCCTGCCTCCAGCCCGGGCGCAAAGAGGCGGCGTGGGGAGCGGTGAGCCTGCAGGGTGCCTCCCGCACTCCGGTATCCGGGCGGCTGTTCCCCCTCCGCCTCACCTTCGCCAAAAACACGCCTGGGAAGACGGCCGAGGAATCAACAGTTGAGGATAACTGGCGATTTGTGCTGATCCGAAAGCCGGGATCAGAGGCTTTTTCTGCCCGCAGTCCCAACCCCCCCGGCAGCCCCAGAGGACCCCCCCCCCCCCACCCCACCCCACCGGCAGCCTTAACCACTTTCTAAAAACCCATCTGCCGAGGGAGAACGGGCTTGCGACGGACGGCGACAGCGTGCTGCGACACAGCCCGGCCCGTCTAATGGATTCTCTCCGCCACGGAACCGACTTGTGGAGACGTTATCCACACGGAAAACACAAAGCTCCTTAAAGGCGGATCTGGGCTTTACCGCACCTGTGCCGATAGATTTGGGAGCTCTTACTGTCAGAGACTTTAATGTGGCTCCCAGCGAGAGGACAGACCGGCGCAGAATGACTAGCGCACAAAAGAACTAGCCTGGACCATCCCAGAGAATTAATACTTTAGCAATAAATCACTCACGATTTATTTGCTATATTATTCTCATTGGTTAATCAGCCATCTGCATTGTTAAATTGCTACCCTATCAGCCTCTTCCCCTGAATAACATGCCGTCACATTTATTTTTGGTCATTCCTTACTTCACGACCCAAAAATATGACCTGTGCTCAGCACTTTGGTACTTGGTTAGAGAAAAGAGGTGGTTCCTTTCATAAGTACGTTACTGTATGTCATGTTTCACGGGCCGCACGTGGCTGCGATAGTGGCGCCGGACGGCAAGGCTTTCCGAAGGTTGGCTTTAAAAGTTTTTGACACAAAGAGACACGTCCAGTGGAAGGGGAGGAATCTGGGAAGCGTGAGGGGCATCGCGGACATGTTGGCGAGGAGCCCGGCGGCGCTGTCCCTTTAACAGCAACAGTGACAGAGCCCCCCCGCCCTCCTCCCCCCCGGCCGAAGCCACAGACAGTCGAGCTGCCACACTTGGCATGGCCACCCATGGCATAAGAAGCTTTAACGTGGCATAGGTGCCCTGTGCCAGCTCTCGGGGATCCCACTGGTGGTTTATATTAGACTCGTAGGCTGGGGGCCTGGCCGGTGCGCCCCCCCCCACCCGCTCCCGCAATAAGGCCCCTGCGGGGGCAGCAGGGGGGGGGCAGCACGCGCCGCGGCAACTGGGGACCTTTCCCTCCACGCCGGCCGGCCGTTATTAAATCCCCCCTGTGGGCGGCACACCCGAGCACCGATGTCACACGGGATAAACAATGGCGGAGACGGGCGGCTTGTGACAGGTGCAGCCTGAACGGCGCCGTGACACACGCCTCGCTCTGGGACGACCCTCTGGGGCGCCTGGGGGGACCAACTCAACACCTTCCAATTAAAAAGTAAATCCACAAACACAAACACGCACACAGAGGAGCTCGGTCATGCTCCAAAAGGAACAAGCTTATTACATAAACACACACACAGCCTCAACATCACAAACACAGTCATAAACACACAGCCTCAACATCACAAACACACACATACACACAGCCTCAACATCACAATCACAGTCATAAACGCACAGCCTCAACATCACAAACACACACATACACACAGTCTCAACATCACAAACACACACATACACACAGCCTCAACATCACAATCACACATACACACAGCCTCAACATCAGAAACACACATATACACACAGCCTCAACATCACAAACACAGTCATAAACGCACAGCCTCAACATCACAAACACACACATACACACAGCCTCAACATCACAAACACACATATACACACAGCCTCAACATCACAAACACACATATACACACAGCCTCAACATCACTAACACAGTCATAAACACACAGCCTCAACATCACAAATACACATATACACACAGCCTCAACATCACAAACACAGTCATAAACTCACAGCCTCAACATTACAAATACACATATACACACAGCCTCAACATCACAAACACACACATACACACAGCCTCAACATCACAAACACAGTCATAAACACACAGCTTCAACAGTACAAACAGACACATACACACAGCCCCAACAACATAAACACACATAAACACCCACACAACCTTAAAAGCCCATACATACACTACCTCAAGTGCACATGGGCAAACATAAACCCACACACCTGCAAGAGCACAATCACACCACATGTCAGCAATAAACTAGCGGTACCCTGTTGACGCCAAGATAGTGGCAACCAAAGTGGCCACAAGCGGCTCTTCTTAGGGGACGAACTGGCTTTGTTAGCAGAACATCCTCTGACACGTCCCCCGCATGAGGAGAGCAGTAAGCCCCGGTTAATCAGACAGAGTGTCACGGCCAGGGGTCGGGGGAAGGCGCCAGCAAAGGGCTCCACCAGAGTCATTACCATTGGCTGGACTGCAGCCGCGTTGCCAAATCCATCCACAATCCACCTCCCCAAAGTCCAAGAGGAGGCTACAACTGCCAAAGGCACGCTGACCTCAGGATATGAGCCCAGGTAGACAAGCGGGAGGAATTTCTGGGGTGTGGATGGTGTGAACAGAGAGAAGGAGAGAAGAGAGGAAGAGGGAGAGGCTGAGATTTGAGATTGTGCTCAGTGAAGCCCAAAGAAAGCCTTTGAAACAAATCTACCCATCCATCATTCAAACATTTCGGGGGGGGGTTATGCAAAGCACAAAGCCTAGGAGCATCTTGTATGGGAGGCCACATGGAATGTAAATGAGCCAACTGGTAAAACAAAGTGCAGAGAACTTAGAGATTATCATTATTATTATTATTATGATCTTGCATTATTTTTTATCTGACAGTTTTAAGGATTGTTTTACCCATTCACAGACTGATATTTTACCCGATTGGCTCCGGGTTGGTTCACTGTTCACTGACACAGCATTGGTTCGCTTGTGAGTTCGCACCCATAACCACGACGCCACCTGAAGCTCGTGCAGGTGAAGGACATGTTGCACCATCCACATTCTCATTATGGGACGTATTTGCAGTAGGTCACAATGGCCGCTCTGCCAGCCGCCCCAAGCGCTTGGTGCTGCTTTTCCTCCCTATTTATACACCCCTCTTTCTGGTTCTCCAGTCCCCTCTCACAGGCTGAAAGGCGTATGGAAACCAGCGTCTCCAAATTAGCCACGTGGCGTGGCCGGCGATGGACTCGTATCCTGCTCAGCGTGTTCCCATGCCCTGCGTATCCTGGGACAGCCTCCAGGCTCTGCGACTCTCTACTGGATAATTATTGGAAGGGAAAATCTATCTGGAAGACTCATCTGGCTGTAGGGTTGCAGTCTTCTTCTGTGTGCCGTGGTGAGGTCCTCTCCGTGAGCTGCGTCGTAGAAAAACGCTGTGTTTTTTTTTCAAATGCTAATGATCTGAGACGCCTCCAAGCTTCTACCTTCGTCTTCCTGGAGCTCCTGGACGTATTAAGTAAATCCCAGCTTCCAGGAAGGGTCTGTGAGTTCCTCAATCCTACTGCTTGGGTAGAAGCAGTGTTTATATACATTCAGTCCCACAATACCAGGGCCAGCAGTCGTGTGTGAAGTCTGCAATTTTAATATTTATATCAAATATTGCATGGAGTATTTATACATACGTATGCATTTTATAATGTTCTGTGATAGATGAAAAATTGGGGCGTAATAAGCATTGATCTATCGCTAATATATCTTGTATAATCCAATACTGTATATTTAAGCATATACAGTACTGTGCAAAAGTCTTTAAAATAAAGAGACTTTAAATGATCTTATAGTTGTAAAACTATGACTTAATGTCTGTCAAAGTGTGTCAGCTTAGTCACTTCAAAACAACAAAAATCACCGCGGCGTTTGCAGCAAACGTTCGACACACAGACATTAGCTGACTCAACCACTAGCATGCTACGAATGGCTAATCAATCCATCATCAAATTATTTCAGTAATTAAATTACAAAATTAAGTGAGCTGGTGGTGATATTTAACAAATACATGGAATTGCTGGGGTGCCCCTGAGGAGAGTTTTGGGGACTGAAGTCGTCTCATCTAGCCATCCAGCAAGATATCAGTGACTTCTTGCATTTATTATAAAGTTAAATTGTGTTATGTTAAGGGATGCACATAACTGATATGCGGGTACGCATTCATCTTTAAGAACGATCTGTGCAACAATCGATTATTTGTAAAAGCGCAAATGCGTGTACTTATCTTATGTGCATTTGCGCTGCTATGACAAGAAAATGCCTTGTATTTAACCCGAATACCGAAAATGAAGTCAAGTTAGCATATAAAGATTAAATGCATTATATTTTGTTTTCATATCAGCGCAAATGCACATAAAATAAGTACACATTATCTTTCACAACCAATCGATTGTCGCACGTATCGTTCTTAAAGGTGAATGCGTACCTGTTATGTCCATCCCTGGATGTTTCTGAGAGAAGATATGCTTACTACCCAAAAAAAATAGCTGCAAACGTTATCTTTGATGGCCTATGACTTTTGTCCAGTACTGGAAGTACTGGACAAAAGAAACACTTTTCTCAGTTCTCAGCCTGATTGTTTAAGTAAGTTCCAAATTAAGGTCATTTCATGTTGATGACTGTTATGCAATTTAGATTATAAGTGGAGCAAGAGATTAATGATGAACATCATAGGTCCTCCTGATTTCCGGATCCTTCTAAGCCTCCACAGGTAGACAGCAGACAAGCATGGAAGAACATCCTGTCTCTGAGAGGCTCATTGACACCTCGAGACCCTGGGTCAAAGGTCACACGTGGCCATCCGTGGGGTAGCGGGGGACCCCACAGAGATGTGGGGGCGGAATCTTTCTTTCAGCCAGTCGCACAGAAAAGTAGAGAGACTGTTTGACTACCTAACGCGTCACAATATCACTGAATAATGAGCCAGCAGTCACTTTGATACTGAGTCACAATCGCCAGAGGTGACAATTATTTAAACAATATTTAAGATAGTTAGAATATTAATTCCAGTTGTGTCATCTGTTCATCTCTACTGCGTACACATGGACTGTTTGTTAAAGTGTGTGTGTGTGTGTGTGTGTGTGTGTGTGTGTATAAACTGAGGTTTAGGTTTCTCTGCAGCTTCCCAGATTTCCCAGGCTGGTGGAATCACTTGAGTGTTGATGGTGGTGGGGAGGGGGGGGGGGGAGATCAAAACGAAAACAAATCGATGGCAAGCACTCCCTCCACTCACCTGTGGTTTACTCTCTTACTGAAAATATGTCCACTAATTTACTTTCTCTTTTAAATTGGTTCTACTTGTACTTTTTCCTATCGGAATCCCAGTTTGTCCAGTTTTGTGGGGGAGAGGAATTGCTGGTTTTTTTACACATGCACCTAATATCCTTGTGGCTTCAGCAAAACCAGACACGTCCATCAAACCAGCATCATGCTGTGGAATCATTTTTAGCAAAGATCCTCCTCCTGCAGGATACATTACTACAAGTCAAATACATATTTATACTGTGCAATCACCAGAAAATGAATAAAATGAGAAAAAATAACATTCAGTCCATTTCTTGTAGTTGCACTTTATGTATAGTTTCAGATCTTAATGCAGTTAAACCCTTTATAAATGTCTGAAGGAAATGTATACTGTAGAAAATATGCATAAAATTATTAAATATGTTTTATTGCTGATTATTAATTATGTAAGATTAATAATAATATGATCTTCCGATTACAATCAAATCACGCTTATATTTCCTGGTGTTACTGTTAACTGACCAGAAGAGCAATTAGCTTTGCTTTGTATCATTATCAAGAAACGGACAGTGTCTCTGTCGCACCTCCATTTGACCTGAATCCATTCGATGTGTTAAAAAGAAAAAAAAACGCCTTTGACCCTCCTGTGGAAAACAACTGCGTATAACCTTGTAACCTTGAGGAGAACCGGCCGTGACTTCAAAAAAGAAAAAAAAAAAACCTATGAAATAAAGAATACAGCTCGGCTCCCGGGAGCAGCCGAGCCGCCAGACGCCAGGCTGCCTTTCGCTGGGGACAGCGGCCGCATCCACAGGTGCGCTGGCGGCACCCAGAGGTGTCGGTGTCCTCGCTTCCGGCCGCCTCGCACCCCCCTCGTTCCCCCCTTTTATCTCAGCAGACACGGCTTCTCGAAAGCCCGAAGAGAAATCTTTCACATCTTCTCAGAGGGATAGAAAATGTTTACGCTCACACGGCTTTTTTGTTACAAAGTCCCCTTTTGTGGTGCCACTGCGTCTTATGAATAGTGACAAGGAAAAAAAAATTCAAAGCATTAAGAGTGTAAGCCTACACTCAGTTCTCATGCAGAAAATCAGGATTTGGGGTTCAAACCGAGAAATATTTGCTTTCTTACTTTAGAATTAATGAAACAAATATGCCCGTAAAAACAAACAAACAAACAAACAAACAAAAAAACTTTAACGATTTGACTTTTATGTGAAGACGACGTCTAATATCTGCCAGCGAATTACGATCTCGGAACTTTAGTGAAATTTAAATATAGTGACACTTAATATGGTCGGATAGTTGTCGTTATAGGCAGACAAAAAACCAATCAGGAAATTTAGAAATAACCTGAAGTCACATGATATGCTATATTTCTATAGTTTAATACCGTTATGTTTTTATTAGAATTTTTCAAGAATCTTCCTTAACATCAAGAATTCTAATTAGATATTTTATATTCAGATTTCATTAGTGATTTATTTATTATCTTGTCAAACATACGATTAATAAGTAAAACCAGTGAAACCAGTTTTGTGTGTAATAATATCAAATTATGTGTTTAATATGTGCAAAGTTTTGTGTTGTATGCACTACACATATATTAATGCAGAGTTAAAAGAAATTAATTATGTAAACTTATATAGGCCTGTTTAGTAAACAAATTCAATGATTTGTATTGTTTTACTGGTTAATGAATACGGGTGTGGTTTTAATAATTGCATTTAATCAGTGTGCCCTGCAACAAAAGATTAAATATAAATAATTAAATGTTTACGTTCATTGTATGTAGAGAGATTTGTGCTGTTATACGCCTATTTCATTTTCAACTGGAATATTTGTTTGTAATTAATTATTATAGGCATTTTGGGGGAGAGGGGAGTTAAAAGGCCTTGGTATTTTTCTCTCTTGACCGTATACATTTTTTTTTCTATCAGGTGTTTAATCTATACACAAAGCAAAAGGCAACTTTTTCAGATAAATAGAATTGTGTTCCCCCCATGCTTGGCCTGAAAGGGTTAAGATCAACCCTATTACTCTTATTTTCTGTGCTCCTGACGCCCACCAATGTCAGTTCTCGAACACCAGATATTCACAGCTCTTTTGTAACTTTATTTTTTCTCTTTTTTTTTTCTAGTATAGGGCCAGCAGCGTTAAAATCGCACGGAGCGCGGCGCCGTTAGTTCGTCTTCTTCGCCGACGGAAAAGCGCGTAGGAGGCCGGGTGCGTTCGGCCGCTAAAGGTCACGCTGGGAACTGGCATGGGCACAGGACTGCTGCACTGTGTAAGACCGTCCGTGCCGTCGATCTGGACTCACCGCAATGTGGGGGCTGTGTCCCATCAACCATCATAACCGTGCCACCCCACTTACCAGCCGGCACAGGCAAATTAAAACCTTGCCTTCGATTTGAAATATTTATCAATTTGCGACATCTTTAGAGATGGAGTTTGTAGGTATGATTGGAGTTCTTTGTTTGTTTGAAAAAACTGATGTATGTTTCAATTAGATTAGGCTGCTGTGATCTTTGCTAGTGGCAGATATGTACATCTGGGACATATTAAAGTCCTGCAGGTGCACTGCTTGAAGTCGTCTCACAGAGATTTTGGGTAACACAGTCCGATTGCATTGCTCCTATAGTGTCCTTGCTATTTTGATATTTTTTTTTATCGTTAGAGTATTTGGTCTGGGAATAGGGCACGAGGCGTTAGAGGCTGGGTCTGTATCTGTTGCAACAAATTTGCTGTTCTCTTTCTTCCACCACACATATTTTGCGCATAAATGGCAAAGCGAGGGCTGTCCAAAGAGAGACCGGACAGAGATGATTGATATCACAGTGATGTGCCACTTCTGGTTTAAGACACTGCCCAACCAGATCACTAAATAAGAATTTCGTAATCCGTTTCATGTGTGCGGTGAATGTACATTCTCACATAATATCTTTATGGGTTTCAAGCTAACTGACGTACAACTTGTCTAAATTAAAAAAAAAGAAAAAAAGACTGACTACCTGAATTTTAACTGAAACTGAAATAAAAATCACTCCATTTGAACAAAAGCCGGCCGTATGCTCTTGTAAACACGTCGTTAACGTTATTTGGACAGGGAAGGCAAGCTGTGGCCTGTTCCTTCATGCGCTGTATGTCTCAGTGCCGGAAACGTCAAGACGATAATGCAGATGTCGGCATCACAACACACAGATGCTGCCAATCGGATACCATTTGCTCACGTTTGTCTTAAACGGATCCCAGGTCAGATGTGCGTGCAGTGGACCGGCGCGGCACGCCTCCCCCCGTAAGATCCCGTGAGACGGCAGCAGCGCCGAGGTGAGGGAATCAGTGCAACTCAGCACACGGACGGTATTGATTGATGCAGCCCAGTCAAGGCCGATCAATAAATTGTTCAGTCCGGAGGGGGGGGGGAGGCTGGCTTCTGCGCTCCGGAGTTTCCTTCGCCGTGGGGGGTGAGGGAGCGAGCGCAGCCGTACACCATGTCCATGTCACCGTGCCAGGAGGCTGCCTGCCACATCACTTGTTATTCCTGCCTTTTCAATGGGGACGATCATACGACGCGAGTCTGGGCCAAGCATGGGCTCCAGGGAC
This sequence comes from Mormyrus hasselquistii, assembly GCA_026779605.1. Classification (NCBI taxonomy): domain Eukaryota; kingdom Metazoa; phylum Chordata; class Actinopteri; order Osteoglossiformes; family Mormyridae; genus Mormyrus; species Mormyrus hasselquistii. The sequence goes on from JAODKE010000146.1 coordinate 27,625,946, forward strand.
CAGCTCCAAAGCGCTAGGGACATTATGCGCGAACACCCCCCGTGGCTTCTCTCAGCTGGGGGTCGAGCTCCATGCTTGTTGTCCCGGCGCCCGGCTGTGGGTTTCTCCTGCCGTGCTTTGGCATCCAGGGGCCGCTAACACAGGCCTCCATGAGGATCAGGCCCTAACATGGGGGGGGGGTGACAGTGTCCTGCAGAGAAACAAGAATCAGTGATCTGATGGGCATCACACCTGGGTTACTTGGTGGAAGGTATTGAATTGCTACGCTTTCCAAAGATGGCTGTTAACACGGATTAATTTGA
>JAODKE010000146.1:27631273-27644700 GCA_026779605.1 Mormyrus hasselquistii
CTGGGGGGGCTGCTTCATTCTCGGCCCTTTGAGGGCCATAGTACAGACCGACGGGTTAAAAGGTCCACTGGGGGCTGTCTGGGGGCTGGAAACCGGTTTGAGATTCCACCCTACCGACCCCTAGGCATTTGGAAACCCCCCTGCACTGATGCAGCTCACCCCCACATCCGCCATTTGTTTTGGTGCCGCCGTTCTCGCGCTGTGTGCTGTCAGCCCCATCTCTCTGGCTCAGTCTGGGGCTCAGCCACTACAAAGCGCCAGCCTCTGAACAGCGGCACATGCGAAAAAAAAGTGCTGCATGTCTCACCTTGGCGACCGCAGTCAGCATGCGTGCCTGGCGCATCTGCATGTGAGATCAAAGATTTGGGCAGGTGAAGTTTGCTCCTCTCATCATGGGCCGGGGGGGTAAGGAGTCTTCCAGGCAAAACGGGCCCCCGGGTGTTACCTCTGTGGCTTCCTTGCCCCCCAAGCGTGGGCCGTGGGAGTCGATTTGTGTTTATTCAGACAGAGGCTGTTTAGTTTCATTGGGTGAGTTCTGCCTGACCCTGTGCTCTTTGTACCTCACGTGCCAGGTTCGGTTGGGCCATTTTATAAGGCAGTGAGAATGCTAGCACTTTCTCATAGGAAACAAAGACGACATATGTGACTCTTTGATAAAATTAAGATGACACAAAGTTTAGCAATGTAACTTGACTCCAAGGTTGTGATTTTGATTGCTGCCCCAGCTTGATTCTTTGGAGTTTGCACGTCTTTGTATTTCTGCCTGTAAATTGCCCATAGTGTATATGAGTGCCCTGTGATGGACAGGCATCCTATCCAGGGTGTCCCCTGCCTTTCTGTATGTCCTGGGACAGGTTCCAAGGTCACTGTGACACTGTACAAGGTGAGTGGTTGTCAAAGAGGGATAGGTGTAAAAACAATACGAGTAAGCATGGACATGTATATCACCGTTCCATCCATTTTCGGAAACCACTTCTCTTATTCAGGGTTGCAGAGCATATCCTGGAGGGTATGGGTACAAGGCAGTGAATAACCCAGGAGGGGGCACCAACCAATCACAGGGCTCATTCAGACACCATTCACTCACGCATACAATTTGACAGCTCTATTTAGCGTCAGCTAAACGACAGCAAGGGAAACCAGGGTACCCTGAGGAAATGCTACACCAACAAGGGGAGAACGTGCAAACTCGACACACATGGAGCCCCAGCAGAGACTCGAACCCGGGGCCCAGAGGTATGAGGCAACAGTGCTAACCACTGCACCCCCCATCACTGCTCCGTTCCAGCTTTATCGCCATTCCAATCTGCCGCGTCGTGACGTTCGGCTCTTGAGTAGCTTCACTGCACTTGATTATCTAATTACTCGATCATCTGCTTTGACTGCGATACCAGTGAAAAGCTGCTGGTGATGCCTCTGAGGAATGTGAGCAGTTTGGGACATGGAGATGCTGCAATACCACACAACTGGCTTGGTTGGGCCCCAGGCAACCTCAGGGTGACGGCCACTGGGTCTACCGGTCAGCTGCAGCAGATGCAGTGTGGATGATCAGGGCTGGCTGTAAAGGAGTTCAGTGTCTCTTATTATGATGAATGAATTGCAGTCGGGCGTTGAGGGACAAAACAATTCCAAGGCAGATGCCCTCAGTGCAGATCCAAGCAAATAGCTCAGAGGTCTTACTGGTGGACCTTCATCTAGTCCTATCTGATGGCCCAGTTTTCAAACACGCTCCTAGCTGCACGCATAGCCGAAAATGAGATCTATGTTCCTGACATATCAATCAGAAATATCTGTCGCACTCATTATGTGAGAGACCAATTTACACCCTGCACTGTTAGATAATTGTTGTATTTTTGCATCACGATGTGTAACTGGGTAGCATGTGCTCATCAGAAAACAGCTGTCAGACATTTTCAGAAACTGGAAATCTAAATTTAAGCAGTCTGACCAACACAGAAAGTTTCCTGTATCTGGATATTCTCTGTAATAATCTATGCTTGTGCATGATAAAGTAAGGCCTTCCTGTTTCAGGTGAAGATTCGTGAACTTTTTAAAAAATGTATTAGTCACTATCTGTTTGTATTGGTCATTTTTATTGGCTGCACTGGCATCCATTTGTTCAGCAGAACATGACGAAAGATGTAAAGGAGTAATAATCTAGAAATGGGACTGCAGCAGTAGTGTGAGAGCAAGTGTTACAACTCTGTTTACCCTTTGGTTCCTCGTCCACATGGGGGCTCTATGTATGTGCAGGCACCGAAATATTGAGGTCCGACTTCCACGAGGGAAAAAAGGAAGCTGGGGGATTTCGAGGACCTGACTCCCTCATCCAGGTACGGGGAGAAAATGGGATCAAAATTCATTTTGCGGGAGAACAAGAAAAAAAAGTCCTTCTTCTTCTAACCTTTTTGAATGATAACATTTGTGCTTCGCTAGTGCCAGTTGGTCATTTACATAATGTGACAGAGTGGGCAGGGAGGGAGTGAGGGAGGGAGAGAGAGAGAGGAGTGTGGGAGAGTGGAAGCGGAAAAGAGGGAGAGAGAAGGGCAGCGAAAGAGAGATACGGAGAGAGGGGGACGATAGGAGAGAGGGGGCGAGAAAGAAAGAGAAAGAGTGGGGAGAGTAGGAGAGGGGAAGGGGGGGTGGGGTGGGGGGGGGGGGAGAGCAGGCCGAGGCTGGAGAAGGCAGATGGGGCTGTCTTGCGCTCCTCCGTGTGTCCTCACCCCCTTGCTGGGGCGCGGACCGAGCCCAGGCCCAGAAGGAAAGGGGCGCCCCACTGCGACGCTGGCGCCGGGCTGGCCCTGGCTGGGCCCTCGCCCGTGTGCATGCTGACCGGGCCCAGAGCCGGGCCCAAGCCCCCGGGGGTGCGGGGCACGTCAGACTCCAAGCTGCTCTGCTGCTGCGCGGGCCAAAATGGCAGCATAAACCCCCACCCTGCCCCCATCCCTCACACCTTCCTGAAAAGCCGCCCGACTACAGGCCTGCTTCTCACTGCAAAATGGACAAAGTCGTAACACAGACCTGGCTCATTCAGCTTTTTAGGTGGCCGCCCTCCTGCTTTATAAGGAATTTTAAAGGAAGGGAAAACATAAATAAGAAGCAGAATAAACATAAGGAAATATTACTTAACTAAGGGAAAGTGCTTGTTTGGACGGCAGGTGTGTAGGCGCTGAGTCCTGCAGGCAGTGCGATGGACAGCAGGAGGGAAACACGGAGAGCGCGCTGGCCGGCGGGGCACGGGACCTGGCTGCCCGAGGGCCGGGATGGCGCGACTGAGGCCTAAGAGGCCGTCAGGGACGGCTCTATGCCACCAGGGAAATGACGTAACACTCCTCCACGGGGGCATCCTCCTGCACGCGTCAGCCTGGTGGTGGACGGGGGCGCTGCGACGGGCGCCTCGCCACACACTCCCATCATGCCTTGGGGGAGGACAACTATGCCTTTCCTGTTTTTTAATTTCCCCATTGGAGACGTGTTTCTTGATTTTACCTGTCTAAAAGCTGAAATACCTTCTTTAATGAGATTTAAATCCTGGTCAGTAACCAGAACAGCAACAAGTATTAGTATAATAACTAGTACAATTACTTACCACATTATTATCTATAGTCATATTATATTTTATCCGTCCATAGAATCCCTGGTTGGAGGGGAGGTCTCAGACGGCACTGAACACAGGACTGGGATAGTCCCTGGCTGACAGGACACATACACACTCAGTCATACGCTACGTGAAATTCCGTTTACATTTCTGAAGCATATGATCATATGTAAAACGGCATGCATTTTTTGAGAAAGCGGTGTCAAACAGTCCCTGGAGCTATTGTGGGTAACAGGCTTTGCTCAATGGCACTTTGGTGACATCGCCGTGCCGATCCAGGGATTTAACACAACATCCCCGCTCAATAAGCCACACACACTAATTGCATATCTTTAGACTGTCAGTGAAACCACAATGAGAAGAAACAAACTCTACACACAGAGTGGAGATAAGTTCCTAACCCCTAATAATGGAGGTGTTACCCACCAAGCTACTGTGCCACACCCAGAGCCAGATGTATGTAAACTATACACAAATACACCAAGGCAGTTGATATACTTAATGAATGTCTTATCTTTTATGATGCAACCACAAAAAAAAGAGAACTATTAAGTGCCAGACAGGAAAAAATGTGTATTTCTATGTTCTGTAAGTTCTGTAAGTGGAAATTCTGAGAAATACTTCTAAAATCAGCAAAATTCTCCAAAGTGCGTTTTTCTTGTTGACACAATTTCCTGGCTGTGCTCTCCAAAAGAGATGCTGTAGTGGTAGATGCTAGAGCAGAAAAATTTCGGTGATGGCGATCCATGTACAGAAGAATTTGGCTCACTGGGGAATTTTACCGGGGTCTTTGTGAACAAATTACTGCTGTAATGTCTCAATGATTGTTTTTCGCAGTTTAAGTTCAGTTTAAACCACTAACTGTTATTTGCAAACAATAAATGAGCCCAGCATGAAAAAACATTTCACTGAGAGAGCCACAGGGCCTTCTGATGGTACGGCGGAGATGCCGCGATCCGTTCGCAAGGCCTATTACTCTTGAGGTGAAAATTCAGAACCGGGCCCTAAATATAGGCTCCACACTGACACAGCCTGCGCCCTTCATCTGTTCCTGACACCTTTAATTTGCCCCCAGAAGCCGTCTCACCGTGAGTCTCATTAAAAAAGGATTCTCGCACACACACACGCGCTCTTGCACGCACGTGCAGACACGTGCCCAACACGGCCTCGGCATTTAAATAAAGGAACTCAGCTGATGACACCTGACTGTGACTCAACACGAATCAGGCTGGTAGGAGACGGGTTTAAGTGTCAATGTGATGAACAGAAACTTTTATTTTATGTTTATTTTTAAAACCTGCATTCCTGGGTCACATTAGGTGACAGTGCTCTTAGTACTTGACTCAGAGTTTTTTTTTTTTTGCTTAAATTTGATGCAGCTGAAAGACAGAAATTCAAGAAATACCCCAATGGAATGCCGTGAGAATGAACCTATAAACCTTTAAAGTATCTCTCTTCAAAGGTTTTAATTCTTTTGAGGAGGAACCTACCCCCCACATTTACCAATTCTACTGTCACTCCCTCCGCTCCCCCCAGTGTCTTTATATCCGTTACCATAAGGGTGCAGGTGATGTACCCTGCCGCCCAGAGCTAAATCAAACACTCCCCCAGTTATCCCTCTTTCTTCTGACCTACTGTGCTCCTCATACTTCGCCATGGTGAGTTCAGACCCCCTGCCCCCCCCCCCCTCATCACACCCACAGGTATAGTTACAGCTTGTTTTTCCACAGCTGGCTCCACTGAGCAGACGGTCTGGGGGGGGGCTGGTTTATGAAGGAAATCAATAAAATAAACACCTAATTCTGCACTCATCGGCAACAAATGAGGGTGTGTTAATGAGACTTTTTGCACGGCAGGAGCAGTGCGGGGGGGGGGGGGGGTTACAGGAAGACGCTGGACCCACAACGCCGTCCAATAGGGGTTTGTCTCAGCGGAGCCTGCAAAACGTCATTTAAATATTGCTTTGAGGTTCCCCCACCTGCCATGCATTGCTGCAAACTCATCAGTGTCACTTTGACTGGTGACCTTCTGAAGGCAACCTGACAGGCATTTCACATCCTTTGAGGTAACCATCTCCAGCTGATGGCCATGAGCGAAGAGACACGTCTGTTTATTTGCTGTTTACTTCTGGGTAACATCCGGTTCACTTCCGGGTAACATCCGGTTTACTTCCGGATTACTTCCTTTTTACTTCCCATCCTTTGGCAACGCTATGGCCTGTGAGGTTTATCTAGAACAGGTGTGAGCACTGTGCCCTCGAACCCACAAGCATGGCTTTGTGTAGCTCTGAAAGACTAGGAGTCGGCCCTCGTTTAGCAAAGAGAGTCTAATGGCGGGGGGGGGGGGCAGAATTGAGAGGGAAGGGAGTGGAGGATTTGGCATGCAGTGTTAGGTGGTGGGGGGCACGCTGGCCATTACCATTTCTTAATGAGCGGCAGGTTCGTCGCATTGACCCCCCTGCCGCTGTGCCACTGTCTCACGGCCCCAGGAATGCCATTAATGGAAGGACTTGCTCAGCGGTGATTAAAGCTGCAGGGGGTCGCTTGCCCCCTCCACCCCCCCACTCGGGGCCTGGTACGCTTGCAAGTTGCCTGAGGCCGTTTCAGCACTTTCCAGCAGCGCCTTTGAGATGCCCAGCCTGAACGACACCAGACTGGGACCAGTTGTGCCAGCCTGGCCCTCCTTTTGTGTCACACAGACCCCAGTCCCCCACCCCCAGACTCCCCCAACTCACCCATCCCGGACCACTGCGGCCTGGCCAGGGGTGCCCCGCAGCGCTAACGCCCCCCGCAGTGTGAGCGTGAAGTGTGCGCGCCTGTACAGCCGCCGACGGCCAGACTCTCTGTGTCCCCAGGTGTCCTGGGGAAGGGAGGGGCGAGTGAGTTAAGTCCATCAGATGGGGTGACATTCCCTCTGTCGTCTCGGTTAATCACTATTCATGTGATCCTGTAGGGGGCAGCAGCGAGTTCCTACAGGCATTTCACTGTTGAGCTGTAGCACAAGTGCATTGCTTTGTCTTGTCTGATCCTCTGCCTGTATGGTCTTTTTGATTTTTATTATCTTGCATCATTATTTATTATACCCTCCCCCCCCCCGCTCCCCCCCAAAACAAAACCTACATTCAACAGAAAGCCTCAGCAAAAATGACCCGGGACTGTCTGGCAGGGACAGCCCAGTTTAAAGGAGCCAGTTTCCAACATTTCCTCAGTGTTGCCCCAGGGTTATTTTAGTGTTATATGGTCACTGCTGTCTTTCCGAAATTTCCCATAATGACACCAGAGATTTCAGGCACCTCAAAAGTTGGTTAATATAACGTCGGTTTGAGAAGCTAAAAGCCTCAGCGGCTTGTTTACAGGCGTGAGACAGATCGGGCTTTAAGGGCCTGTGGGCTCGTCCACGGCCGGCTTTCTGCTCAACGTGACGGAACGGTCATTCTTCTGTTGCTGTGTTTTCCCCCCACCGCTTAGTCGCCCTACATCCTCTTCGCTCACTCGAACCGGCCAATAGCTATCCAGGGACAGCCGTAGGGTGGCCTGCGGAATGGGAACCGTCCGGTAATCAGTCTCATTTGGCAGAGGGCTTCCTTAATTTTAACATGTGAGCAGTTATAAATGAAGCTGGAATAGAGTTTATATGCTTTTCTACCAGAAACTGAAAATGATGACGTTTGCTTAATTCTGTAAAAATGTTGCAAATTTATTGCATTCATAACAAAAGTCCATTGACAAGCAATGGTTAACATATCTACATATATCTTCCGCGCAGACATTTTCTTTCTAATAAGTGTCATAATCTTTTGTGGTCCCGTTTTTTTTTGCTGCGTGTCTGTCCCGTACAAGTATACTGAGGGCAATGAAAAACCAGAGACAAATTCCTTGCATGTGTTAACATAATTGGCCATTAAAGTTGATTCTGATTCTAGTTGCATCAAAGGTGATATATATTTTTTGTAAACAAATGAGTAATGTAATGATTTTTGTTACAAAATCAACATATATGGAATATTTGTACTAAATTACGCCAGAGTTCTTCTCTCTATGGGACCCCTACATCAGGGGAGGAGCCCCGCTGTGTAGTGACCCCCCAGCCACTTTCTTTGGTCTTCTAGGCTTCTTGACACAGAAGATCTTCAATACGTGCAGGGCCAGCAGTAGCATGTACAGGAGAGGAACCATCAGCAGCGGCAGGTGATGTCTACCCTCTCCGCACTGACCTGCTGTCCAGTCTGCCCAAAGGCTCCTGCTTGATGAAACCATACAGTTTGATGGGGCATTTCATTTCCTCACCACAGGGTCTATTGTAGGCCCTTTTCTTTTATGGTCTGCTTTGCGCCACCAGTTGTGTGAATGACTGCATTTCAGATATTCCCGGTGGCTGGCCTGCGGTGAGTTTTTTTGGGGGTGCGTGTTATTCTGACAGATCTTGTGCTCTCGAGTGGGGCCCATGTCCTTGTTGCTACCAACAGCGGTTCATACTTTTGGTTTGGGGATGCAACAGGAAATATGAAGTTTGAGAGATAAGAGCAGATGTGGTAGGTGGTACTTGACTTGAGGGTCGGTGGTACAGTACTTGAAGTATTTTTGCGTGCTTCAGTTAAGTTCATAAATTTAGTTGAGGTTCATACAGATGTACGTTTTGGCAGATCTGGGGCCAGCGGGGGGGCGCTCATAGACAGATGTATGTTTTGGCAGATCTGTGACCAGCGGGCGGCGCTCATCAGCAGCACTGGGACATGTTGACTTGGAGGCTCACCATGAGTCAGGGGATGTCAAGCTGCATTTTGTGTTTTGGCCTGTGTGTCTGCTTTGGTGATTCTTATGAGATCGGGGAACATGGAGGCCAGCAACTTTGGACCTTCCTTGTACTGAACAGATGTTTGTGGGTTTGAATCATCAAAAGAAAATGCTGTTGAGCCATTGAAGGATCTCACACAGGCTCCTCAGCTGAAGCCAACCTGTTTCTGGAGCACGACACTCTGCACACGGTGTGAGGATGTTCCTCTCACTCCACACGCCTGCTGTGTCAGCTGTGGGATGTGAAAAGCGTGTGACGTCGCGTTGGTAACGCGAGCGGCACAGGAATACACCGCGCCCACGAACGAAAGGCTCGAGCGCAATAACTACAACTGGATGGTCACGTGAGGGTGAATGTGACATGGACCCCTGCCGTAGAGAGACCCAGACCTGAATCCTGGGATGAATATGGCTATTTTCACACTGATGTTCTGGAACCTGGTCCTGGGACTTTTGTAGCTCCTGGCCACTTTTGTGTGTTGCTTTCACACCACACAACAGGAAGTGGGACCTTTATACTAAATAATTTCATAGAAACTACACTGCCACTGCAAAATAGTTCTGTTTTTTGTTAGTTACTTGGGGAATCGATTATGACCAAAACAGGACACAGCATTTTATTTATATTATACTATGACCTGTGTTCACCAACCTTACTAAATCTGGCCAGCAGATTGATCTTTTGTTTTCCACAGAATAAAGAACGATGTAATTTTATCCCACTCAGATATTAGACAAAATGAGCGATATACAGCACCTGGCCAAGAAAACACACTTTAATATTTCTTTGGAACACCTTTAGCTTTGATTATGCTGCACATTCATCAGTGCATTGTTTACACGTGCTTATGAAACATCTCAACACTTTTTTTCATTCAGATTTGCATTCATTTTTTTGTTAAGATCTTGCATCGATGACAGGTGAGTTGAACCACTCTGTGAACTCTTCTTCAGCACATCTCAAAGACTTTCAGTGGGGTTAAGGTCAAGACTGTGCTGTCCAATTCATGTGTGAAAATGATTCTTCATGCTCCCTGAACCACTCTTTGATAATTTGATGAATCTTGGCATAATCATCCTGGAATATGACCATGCCGTTAGGGAAGAAAAAATCCAATGAAGGATAACCAGGCCATTCAGTAGATTCAGGAATTCAGCTGACATCACTTGATTGCTGAATAACCTTGCTGAGTGTAATAATGATTCAATCATTTGCTTGTAAGTACTTGCTGATTTAAATTTAAACAGTGACCTTTTTTGGCCCAGCAGTGTATTCAGGTATTAGACAAAAGTATATTGGTTAGTGATCAAACAGACGCAAGCACAAAAATGTATTTATTGATGGATTATATGTAACTTGAGTACAAAAATAATTCCATCCGCTCAATTGGACACCCACCTCAAGGAGACACCCACGTAACACCTGGCTGTGGCAGATAGACGGCCATGTCCAGAGGGAGGGACTGGACCATGTGTCGGCCTGGGGGGGGTCGCCAACCAGGATACCCATGTATTTCTTCTTGTCATGCTTCCCAACCTGACCTGACCTCACCTGACCTGCTCACTATGTCTGTGGTTTGGGAGGTCACAGTGTGGATGGGGGCCCAGGCAATGGGAAACGCTGACTGTTTTCCATCATTAGTGAATATGCTACTATAAGTGCTGGCAAGGAATTTTGACACGTAACATTTTTAATGAATACAGCTGAACCTCTGGGAGAATCTAGGAGAAGGAAGCCATCATTGACTCGTTTTTGCAGGATGACTGAGAGTGAGCCTGTAGCCTATCCCAGAATGCACTGGGCACAAGGCAGTGGACAGCCTGGAGGCACAGGGAATATGTCTTTGGAATACGGAGTCGATTGCAGCTTGGAAAAGATAAACTCATATGTACATGGGAGGAACATACAAAATCGCAAGAGAGATGGGAGCTGAACCCACACCTCTTGGTGGAAGGACAGGCTAGAGACACTTCTGTTTCCAAAAGACACAGGGGCGGTAACGTACAAAAATAAAAGCACATACATAAATGCTGAGAGCTACTTTCAAGCACCTTAAAAGTGTTTTGCGGGGTAGGAGCTAAGTAATACCTAGCCCATGTGTTTTCCAGAACGTTCTGCTCTCTGTGTTCCTCGCCAGAATCCTGCTCCTTTCATTCCTGCCAGCCTTTGCAGCTAATGTTGGAGAGAGTGGGGGCTGTGTGCTTCAGAAGAGGTGCTTTCACAGCACAGGAACTTTCTCCCGAACCAGAACCTTTTTCGAGAACCAGGGACTTTCGTCGCGTCTCGGTACTTTTCATCCAAACACGACCTAGACCTACAGGGGAGGCACTTACCATACCTGAGCCATAGCTTGCTGATTGGTTGACCACAGGCACCAGTGTTAACGTGAAAGTTACACGGAAATGCAGTAAAGAAGATGTAGGGAAGCAAACATTGAGCAGATGGAATTATATAATACAAGTTACACATAATGCATCAATAAATACATTTTATGCCTGCGTCTCCATTTAATATGGTAAATATGGTAAATGGACTGCATTTATATAGCGCTTTTTCTCAAAGCGCTTTACAATATATACATTTCTGTATTGCAAAATTTGATCACTAACCAATATACTTTTGTCTAATACCTGAAGACACCCACCCCTAGTCTGCGTACCTCAGGGAGCGCCGACACTGAAATGCGAAGGAGTTTACGAAGCTCCTCTCACAGCAGAGCAAGATGGTCATCATGCCGGAGAGACAAGACGTTCCACGCACCTACGCAGATGGGCCACCTCAGATTAAGACCAGAGTGCCGCAATGCAGCATGCAACACCTCAGCACCCCTCCAGTTCTGATCCCGAACCCCATCGGCTCTGTGGCGGCTTCGGCTCGTGGGGGAGGGATCAGGCTCCCGAGGGCTTTTCCCCCCATCCCCTTAAGGATGCGTGCAGCCTTCCTGCAGGCAGCTGCAGCAGAGACACTCCCACAGAGAGCAGAAAAGATCCCTGTCTGTTTCGTCTGCACTGTGTGAAGGTTTTACGGTGGCTGGAGTGCCAGTCCTCCCACCGGCCCCCAAATCTTCCCCTGCACGTTGGAGGACCAATTGCAGGGCTGGATGTGCTTTAATGTCATAACTGAGACGCAGCGGCAGAATGAGCGGGACGTAGCAAGCGGGAAATCAGCAAGATGGCACCTTCAGTACAGCTGTGCTCCCACAGGTGTGACAGACATGGCGTCACAGAATGCCAACCTGTTGGGTGGGTGTCAGAGCTCGGAGTTGGATGTGCAGACAAGCCATTTGGGTGGATGCTTCTCTCTGTAATTATGGTGGGAAATACAGTTACAGTCTACTACTGAGTTACTGCCTATTTACCTTACAATACTAAACACAACTTACCAACCGCCCCCCCCCCCCCAATGTGGATATTCATTCTCAATCTGGAGAATGACACAATGAATTCCTGAAATCTAAACGGAAAGAAACTTAGCATATGTCTCTTGTTCCAAAAGTATAAAAAGCAGGTATACAGACTTGGTTAAAGGCCTTTGTCACTTATTTCGCCAAGAATGAGGGAATTCAATATCATCACCCTGCTCATGTATTTTAGCAAAATGTAAGAAGCCTCCAGTACAGCAGTCCTCAAAAAAACAGTGTCGTTATTATAAATACACACCAATCAATGCCAGGAAGACGCCTTTGCCTAGAGGCTCAAGAAAAATACACTTAATGGTAACAGAAAATCAACAACAACTGTATCGTGGTTATAGCCTTATTTTGCACCCAGGTATCCCACAGTAGCTAGTGATCTTTTCTCACTAGACCCACAGCAGTATCTCTTTTGACAGCCGATTCCAAAGCCTCTGACTAAGAAACTGCCACAAGAACACCTCCTGACCATTTACCAAAGAGTGCATGTCTCTCCACCTGAAGGGCATTACAGATAAGCATTAAACTCCATACTATCTGCTGAGGGAGTTTTGAAAAATCTTTTTTTTTTTTTTTCTCTCCCAGACATGAGTGCTGTGGTTTATCACACACAGACGAATGACTGCATCATATTTTGCATGCCTTGGGAGAATTTATATTTCATTAAAAAAATGCATAATTATCTGGGGATAATTATCTTCATTTCAGCTTTTTATGATTTGCTTAGTGAAGATTGAATAGTTGACTTTGATATATCCGCTGACATAAAATGCTGGGATGAGTTTCAGGACCCATGAATCAATCCTCTCTGCTGTCCATGTTCCCACCCCGGAGGCGGGGGGGTTCCCCACATTCCCCACTAAAGTGGAAACAAACCATCAGCCTGAAACAGGTGGGCCTTGATGCATGTGGACCTACCTGCCAGGCAGATTTGGGGTCCAACTCCCCCCCCCCTTCCCGGGGGGGTTGCTGACATGCTGGGTATCAGCTGCCGTCAGAAGGGGGGACACGAGACAATGAGGCGGCGTGCAGCCACACCACACGCCAGCCCACGCCCAGCCGCCTCGCCCACGGGCGTCCGTGCAGGGAGCCGCCAAACGCCGCTGTGAGGAAAGCTGTGGTCGTCGCTGCCGCGCGTTACGGGTGCGGGGAAACGCCAGCGTCACCATCGCAGGCTCCCCGGCGCCGTGCGCCAAACGCCTCCTGCCTCAACTGGGGGAGGGGGGCTCCTTTCCTTTGGTGACGTGCGGCCAAAATAAAAGTTTTCCCCCGGCATGCTGCTCCCCGTTGAAGGTGTCTGTGGAGACAGCTTGCTGATGCACACTGACTGGGGGTGGGGCTCCGTGTTTGTCTTTACAGGGTGGGGGCCCGATTCCCCGCTAATGGCTATGGAGGCTGGTTTAAGGCCCTGTCACTCCGAATGCCTGTACAGCTGTTTTGGGGACACCAAACACTTTCTGTCTCTGCTTGGGGCTGGGCCAGTGCCATGGGGGGGCCACTGAAGGCATGGTCACCCCCCCCCCCCCCCCCCCCCCACCCAGAGGCAAAAAAAAACGAAGCTGGTGGATATAAGCGAGCCCACGACACAACGCTCAAAAAAAACAATTAAAAAAAAAAACAAAA
>JAODKE010000146.1:27668425-27679312 GCA_026779605.1 Mormyrus hasselquistii
TATATTTTACAGAGGCGCAGACCCATATACTAAGACATGTGAAACTGAAAATTTAGCTGTGGTCTCATAATTATTTTCCAGAGCTTTGTGTGTGTGTATAGTGTGTGTGTGTGTGTATATATATATATATATATATATATATATATATATATATACACAACCATATCATATACACAATCATACATAGAGCAGTCTGATGACCAGGGCAGCAGCTTTTTTTTCATTAGAATCCCGTATCCTGTGCGACGGCGTGCATACAGTCGGACCCGCAGGTGGAAACGGTCACCGTGGGCGGCTTCGTGTTTAAAAGCTGGAAACGCATAGAGGATGCTGTGGGCACAGCGTGGCATCCGGGCCGCCAGGTGAGGGGAGACGGGACGGCCATGCACCACCGAGCAGGCCGCACCGAGCGCAGCTCTCTGATTGGCTCCTTACTCTGAGAGAAACACAGTAGATATTTATTTACGCCTTGGCAGGGGATTCAACTTTTTTTTTTTTTTTTTAAAGGATTTTATTTATTTAACTTTTCTACAAACAGTAAAGGTATAAATGTATGTTTGTTTCCTGGGAATGGGGGATTAGAATCCAAGGGAATGCTCCTTCTGGAGTGGTGGGTTGCTTCTGCAGTAATCACACTCGGGTTTGTTATCCAACACCAGACCCTGGGCCTGGATGCTGACATATAGTACCCCTAATCCCCACCCCCTTCCCTTAACAAAGGCATGTACACACTCACAGAAGGCCAGCGTAGCCTAGTGCTAACACTAGCCAGGCTGCTCCTGCTGCTGAGCTGTACAGTGATACCACAGGGCTTTTGCAGTGTACCTGTTCCAAACTGAATGCATTCAGTATGCACACATGCCCTGCACCTGCAATAAAGATGACACTTTTACAGGTGCGGTCTGTGGCCCAGTCACGCCCCCTTCCCCGCTTAATACACTCGAATGGCATTCCGAGAGACCCAGGGCAGACTCAGCATTCGGCAGAATGAACCAGCCATTTAACAACTTCTGGCATTTAACAATGATTGAATTGTTCGACTAAGATTTTGACCTCAGTTTAGCCTATCGGATAACCAGCATGAAGTGTGTTGTCTTTCAATTTCTTTTTAATTGTAGTTATGGGAGAAATTGCTTTTGGTCTACTCACTATGTACAGTTATAAGAAAAATCATTAAAAATTGTGCTGTGATTGTTGGCAGAAGTGCTTCATTATATGCATTGATGTACATTTTAAAAATACATGTAAGGTAGCGTACGTACGGCAATCAATTTAACGAAAAATTCCGGAGGATTGTGCATTTTTAAAGTAATTGTGAACACCTTTCAGTTAATCTGTTGGAAGCTGACGGGAAGGAGTGTGCGTTTTACTATGAGGAAGACATTCTTTCCGAATGGGAAAACTGCGAGGTGATCCATCACCACCAACGCCGCACACGAATCGCAATTTTCGGCACCGCTCACGTTGCACGTGCTCCCGGAGCCCGGAATCGGTTGTGTTCCGCGCATGCGCACCGCCGACGCCGCCGACCGGGTCTGAACTTCGGGGATGCCCGGTGGCTCGTGGGGCCCGAAACGCGATTCGCTGAAGCTTTCTTCATGCCTGGCCACGGAAGGACCGTCCCCGAGCGCCGACGTGACGGTACACCGATTTATCTTACATTCTTATTATTGCACAGTCTCAGACATTTTATTCCATTATCAGCAACTGCATGGTGCTTTCAGAAATTAGAGAAATATAAATGCATATTGTAAAGGTCTTTGTGGAATATAGATTGAAGTGATTGTATTAAGTCCAGTACAGCATAGCAAGTCAGGTATAAAATGTTGTAGAAATAAGGCTGTGCAAAAATATGTGTTCGCACAGCAAGACCGGGCTGCTTTAACACGAGGCAGTATCGGCGTGCAGTTTGTCGCCTCCGCACACCTCACTTCACCTTTTTAAGTAGCGCCAGTCCCTCCCCTCGACTCCTCCTCGGAGGGTTTTGGGCTTGTGACCCCCCGGTTGGGGTAAAAGACGGGGCGGGTGCCGCGCCGACGGCTCCGCCCGCCCGGTGACATCGACGGAGTTCGTGCGGTGTCGTCAACCGCGGAACCAGCAGCTAAGCTCCGCTGGACCCACTTTTTGAAGGATAACTTAATTATCGGGCAGCCGTGTTGGTCGTTCTCTTGTCAATTTTCATTTGTTCTTTTGTAAATCCAGTTGTTTTTTTGGCGTTCCGTCGAGGGTGTGCACTTTAAAAAAAAAAAGGATGAGTAGTATGTAACTACCACCACATTGTCCTCTCCAGTTACTATGTTACAGACTGTAACGTAACCGGGAACACTGAAGCCAAAGGTACACGTTTTTACCGTATTTCGTGCCTCTTTCTGCACAATGCACGACCACGCAATGCATTATAGCAGCGCGTTTTTTCCGCGTCTCATTTATCGCACTTACTGCTCTTGCACGTCGGATAGCCATTGCACACTGGATTGTGTTTGCCGCTGCATCTTTCAGTTAATAATTTAAAAAGACACCCCGGCCGTAGCATACATAGCTAATCAATTGAATAAAGCGCATAGACGAGCTAGCTGTGGCACCTTAACGCCGAGGAGCGCTACGCCGCCACGGTCGGGGTGTCGGGGCAGATCGGATCGGTTCGCCCCGCTGAACTGCTCTGCAAACTTGCAGATGTGGGTCCAATTAACTCGCCTTTGTGTCCCAGCACGTCTGCATGCTCCAACGCTGCTTCTTTCACCTTTTTCGCCGACCCAAATGGACGCGCAGTATTAACTTTTGCGTGATGTTATGTGATTGTATGTGTAGCGAATGTTATTTAGTTTCGAATCATTTAAGGCGATGTGGTGTTGAATTATGTCAGCGGTTTGTTTATTTGCGGTCCTAAATGGCCAGAATTTGAAGTCACTGTAGGACGAGATGTCGTCTTGAGATCCAAACACAAGTAAGGATATCCCGGGTATAATGGGATGCCTGTGTTCCTGTCACCTATTTGCATTTTAACGGGAGATCATAATCCCCTATATCTCCTATTATGATCCCCTAGATCATAATCCCCTATATGTATTTCCAGAAAGGTTGAACTTCGTGCTTGACAATAAAGCAGTTGCCTAGTACTCAGTATTAAACGTCCTCTATCAGGTGGGGGCCAGATGTGAAATACAAAGCCTGCGTATCTCCATCTCATTTTTACATATCACGGTAGATTTATAAACAGCAACTCTGGAGTTCTTAGATAGCCAGCTGTCCTGAGGAGACAGTGCCCAGCATGACTTTGATGTTGCATCCTAAGAACTTTGTACTTATTAGAGAGAGCCCACTTAAGCTTATTAAGGTATGGATTTCACATTATACTTTATCACCTTAATTAAACTTGTGTTCCAGGCAAAACGCAAGTTCCCCTCAAAAAGTAAACGCATTTTTAATTTCACTCAGTAATGTCCAGAGCCGCACAGCCGTAACAAAGAAAATAGCAGGCGGTATTGTTTGGGCACCTATCAGTGATTTTCATTTTTTTAACACATTTTTTAAAACGTCTGTCTTTTTAAGAGGCTTCTGTTAGTAATTCTTCTGCTAATGTGTTGCTATTCTTGGGCACTTTCACTATAAGCAAGCGGACAGTTAAGGACCCTTCACTGAATCTTTCCGAAATATCTCCCATTTGGAGAACTTCCCTCTCTGTCTGACTGATCCCGCGACACAGCGGCACACGTTAAAGACTGTCTTTGCCATTTGCATGCCTTTTCCTCCTCTTGAAACGCTGATATCATACGTAAGTTTCTGGTTCTGTCATGACCTGAACATCGATGATTTGTATTTCCATGTATTTAGCAAAATTTCATTTTGGAGCTACTTTCATTTGTGGTTTATCTGTGTTATTCCGCCGTTCAAAGTTAGCACTTTACACGTGGTATTTGCAAATATAAATACCAAAGTTTTTTGACGGTAAAAAATTCCATATTTACTCTCAGCATTCAACTGGAGGCAGCAGGAAGTGAGGATCTCAGATATACACTCGCAGCTTGAAAGGAGTTTCTGTCATGTCCACTGTTAAGTCAAGAAATTGTATATGAAATAAATATGTTGCTATTATTGACAATCCACAAATTCAATGATTTACTTGCACCAGCTGTAAGTATCTTCTGTTTTAAAACTTTTTTTTGTTTTTTTAAAATAATCAAATCTTTGGTTTTCTTGCATTCCTCCAAGGTGGGTCAGAAAACGCAGCCCTCCCAGAACTCAGTGCACTTAGGCGCGAGGCTGCTTATGGCAGCGGGGGGGGAATGTAAACTTTGATAATATTTGGGTGGGTCCAGCGGCAGAGAATGCCCCTAGAATCTGCTAATAGTGAATCTACGGGAGGATGAGAAACTTTAGAGCGCTCTTTCCCAGCCTGGCCCACAAGGACTTCCAGCCAGTCCACATTTTTACTTTCTCCCAGCTTCCAGCCAATCAAGAGCAAGGATTACTCGACGTAGGCGCCTTGGGAGCTGGAAGGGAGCAAAATTGCGGACTGTCTCTGGGGTCCCTGAGGACCGGATTGGGAAACGCTGCTTTACAGCATCTTTAAGAACCTAAATCCAAGAGATCAAGTGAGACATCAGGGTTTTTTTTCCCCAGGAACATTGTTAGCTGTGGTGGCATCAAGAGGTTTTCTGGTTGAAGGAAGTTAATTCTGGCCTTTTCCTTTACCAGTAAACAAAGTGGTCTGTATTAGTTGGAGAAGAGGGATTTAAACAGAGCAGTGATGGTGACCCCTGAGTGGGATGATCTCTCTCTTCAGCTGGTCTACAGTGTCCCCTGTGCCGGAGTTTCTCTGGGGGCCCTGTTGTGGGTGCTGTACGGCAGATCTCCAGGCTCGCTGACCATTGGTCCAGAAGGCTCTATTATTTTTTTAAAGGCTTCCAGTATCCCCGCATTCTCTATAACGATAGAATCCGTTCCTATCACGACATCCATTGATTGGATAATGGTGGTCTTTGAGCAGCCGGGTGGTCAGAAATGAGGCCCGCTTGGGCTTTTGGGTCTGGCTGGCTGCCCCTGTATTACAGAGGAGGTGTGGAAGTCAGTGCTGATGAGGAACCTCTGGGTGACCCAATTATCCCTGGGACAGCTGTCTGACCAATCAGCTGCAGAGGAGTCAGCCCCCTCTTCCGTATCACTTCTGCTGGAACTGCAGCATGCCATGTTGGGGTAAACCATATCCGTTCGCGCTGCAGTCCGTCTGTTCCAGGTTACAAGCTGTGTGTCATGATAGTGTGTTTCGTAAACTTAGGGATCTGTGCACTGTGTGTCTCTCACTGCGCCGAGTGGCGAGGATCTGTCCCCAGGAAGGCAGTGCCCATAAGGGTCGCCCCGGGACAAGAGTGCTGTTCCATGCTCTGGCAGCTCTGCACCTGCGGCAGGCCATGTTGCTTAACCCTGAGCAGTTAGCAGCCCTTACTTGTCTGACGCTAATGCTAATGAGAAGCTGTTACCCGGGATCTCCCAGCCCAGCCCAGGGTCTTGTGCATTGCAGCGGAGATTTGTGCTGACGGGGAGCTTTCAGCAGGCAGAGGTGTGTGCCCTGTGCTGCCCCTCCCCCCTGCTAGACTCCCCTCACTCATTGGCTGGTCTGTGTTTAACCTACTAGGGGGTGGGGGGCATTGTGGGCGGGACGGCAAGTCTGCCATCAGCAGATTTTGGGGACATGACCTTGAGAGGTGGGGGCCGGCGGATGGCGCACACTTTGGGGCGCGTCATCGTCAGAGAGCTGGAAAGTTCATTGCGGCCAAAAGTGATGAAAATCATACCTTAGCAAACCCATATTTATTGTTAGCGTGTGCGTTAGTGCCCCCCTCACCAATGGATGGACAGCTAAGATGGGTGTATCTGTGTGTGTGTGTGTGTGTGTGTGGTTCCCCTGCCAGATCTCGCGTTGCCCTGTCTTCACCTGTGCCTGTCTCATGTCCACGTGTCTCTCATGTCCGCCGTTCTTATGTGTCTCCTCTCACGGGACCATCAGCAGCACAGGGAGCTGCTCAGTCCCCCATGGAGCCCCTGGACTGTGCCTCCTCCCCTCTGCTGGCCCAGGCTGAGCCTCCAGGTCAGGGCGGAGCCCCCGGCGCAGGCCAGGGCACGGACGCTGCCCCCGCACCGCAGAACGCCCCCAAGGAGGACAGGAAGGTAAGCGAGTGCTCTGAGCGTGAGAGGGAGGGAGGGAGTGAGTGAGTGAGAGAGTGATGAATAAGCTGAAACTGCACGGTCTACCATGGTTGCCTGGATGGACGTCATTGGCTTTTCTCTCATTCTCCAGGGGGGATGTGGCCCCCCCTGCAAGGTCTGCATGCAGCCTGGTGCTCTTAACCCGCAATCAGGCGGGTACCAGGGCCACCTGGCACACAAACGTGGTCAGGACCACCTTCTCGGAATCCGAGGGGGGCCGCCTTGTGCGAGGTGTACTGCGTAGTTCAGCATATAGTACTCGCGTGCATAGCAAACTGTATATCCCACTACTGATGATTACTCATCTATGACAGTGTTATATTCGGCTGACTTCTGTCTTCTCTGGCACCAGTACGGTTCATTGTTTGAGGAGCAGAGTGATGCTGGCACTGTGGAGTTGGGTAGTACGATCACTACAGGCTTCCACAGATTTCCATATGTCCGAATACGTCATTTATCTGTCATCTGAAACTCCATCTGCAAGTACTGTGACTCCCCACAAGGCGCGAGGTGAAGCACATGACTAAGAGAGTCCGATGAACGTCATCACTGCCAGCGGCAGAGCCACAGATGTCCTCGAAATCTGATTGGCCCCCTTGGTGCCCACCCCTTAGTTTTCATTGGCTCTGAGTAATACTGATCATAGAATGTGGAGCAAAGTTTTGCCAGATGTGCGAGTGAGACACAGGTAAGGGCTCCGGAGGTATTATGGCTGAACCCTCCAGCGGGGGCCTCCAGCTTATGGAGATTTGTTGCTTTGTACTCCTCTCTCTGGCCTCTATTCACTTTGTCTTCACGCTAGAGTCATAGAAATACATCTCATTATATATAAATTGCTCTCTCATAACCCATGACGCAGCCCTTCCATTACCTGAGGCGCAGCCCTCCTGTAACCCACGGCGCGGCCCATTTTTGGGGTTCTCCTCATTTAACACAACTCCTCTTGAACCGAATCATTTGTGGTGGAACAGGGAAAAAACTAAGCTAGACAGGGCTGTGATCCTGCAGGACTGCAGTTTAACACCCCTGCCTTAAGCCATGTTGGTTTGGTCTGCCTGTTTTATCGGCTAATGTCACTCTACTTTGATTTCTGCTCATTTTTTCCCTGTTTGGACGTCACCATCTGCGGTCACTTGTCATCTTTCCATCCCACCCGCTGTTCATGAGCGTCCAATTGACGCACTTTGTTCCCTCGGGGCTGTGATTCGCTACCTTGATTAGTAAACGCAAACACACCTTGTACCGTAAAAATACATATTCCGCTGGTAAAAATTAAACATGAGGATCTGTCACTGCAATAGTGAGCCGCTGTCTTACTTGTGACCTTCGCAGAGTTAGTATAGATTGTATAAAACCAGGATTATGCAGAAAAATGAAGAACCAAGAGCATTTATATTGATTCAGTCGTGATTCAGTCACGTTTTCAGGCTGTAATGTTGGAGGAATTTAGCAGAGCGGGCGCGTGGTATCTGTGGGTGCCGAGGGGGCGGAGCCAGACGAAACAGCAGGGCCTGCGGTATTGTGTTGCTTAGTAACTTGAACAGCACACTAACCAATAGGGTTGCAGCACTGTCACACACGTGGAGTTGCAAATTGCCGACGTCTAAGTAATAGATGAAGGATATTAGCATAACTTGAGCTTTTTTTATCTGATTCTACACAAATGACAATTAGCTAATTGTGACAGTTACGCCCTGCGCTCATTTCTGCACGTTTTATCGCATGTCTGTTCTTGCTGCTATAAAAACACTGAACGAGTCGGTAATGTTATTTTTAATCATTATAGTAGAGACAGATATTGTGTTTATATGCTCAGGTGTTAAATTCAGCATTCAGGCGCAAATTCATTGCATTTGTCTGATGTGATGGTCACTTCGTGATTGACTAAAAGATTTTGTAGTTTGTCTCTTGCTTCGCTGAATTTCCCTGTGGACAACAAACTTTTGTTGCGGCTTAGGAGTGTGTGTGTGAGTTCAGATCTAGGGAAAAGTGTGAGCTGATATTGCTGTCATTTCTTATACAGGCTGTGCATATTTATGAGTAGTAATGTCAACAGTGGTGAAACTGGTCGGAAGGCAGGAATTTAGGCCGCCTTTGTTTGGAAAGTGTAGGTTTCTGGGTGGGTGGTCCGGGCAGACCAGTAGACGCTGTGGAGAGCCGTCTGACTTTGCTGTTTGCTTTTTTTGATCAATACAGTCTGCCAGTGGTCATTCAGTACATTCTGTGCTACACTGATTCTACACTGATTACTGTGATTGCTGTGTCTGCTGATAACTTTGCCCAAATCACAGAGATTCCGACGCCGGTGATCTGTGTGTCTGTAGCGGTGAATTGATTGTAATCACGGGGGCTCACGTGCCAGTGACTCTCAGTGGGACGCTTTTTGGCTGCGTGTGAAAGCAGCCTGCGAGTGTCGATTAAGGACATTCCTTGCGATGCACGTGCTGGTCACTTTTCGCCTGACGTACATGACTTGGATTCCCACTGTGGTGACTGGAGAAATTACCTGGGATGCTCCTTCCAGTTATGCCGCCCCATACCTTAGCTTTTTCCCCCTGGGCTCGGGCCCCTCCTCCCCCCCCCGTTAAGCCTGCTGAACCCGTCCGGGTGTCCTGAGCCTCCAGGTCCAGTTCCCTCTGCCTTACCTGTATGTTCCGTGACATTTTAACAGTCAAAGGCCTGCCTCCTGCACTCCTGTTCACTCTGTCGAACTCAGGAAAGAGACTTGGGGGGGTGGGGGGAGTCTCTATCCTCATACCGTTAGGATCCTTAACAGTGACGTGTGTATCCTCCAAGCGCACCTCAAGTCTGCACCTCAGAAATCTGGATCCTTACATGCACAAAGTCACTTTGTACATTGTTCATTTTCTAAGTACTATGTCAACTGTTGTAAACGATGTACATTGTTACCTTATTGTATATGCACCTCTCCTGTGTTCCATAGTACAGTGGCTAGTCTCTTGTATATATTTTTAATTGTACTATTCTATCGGATTGCCTTTTAACGGATTGTCTTTTAATGGTTATTTTTAATTTAACAATCTTATTGCTGACTTTTCTTTCTCTGCTTTTTCTATTTACTGCACAGTCCAGGAGCGACATAGGTAATACATTTCATAGCATAACATGTATGTGACAAATAAACCATTTTGAATCTCTGAGTCTTGAATCTTGAATCCAGGTTTCGTACACATTCAGTTCAGTCCTGATTGTGAGGCATTAGTGTCACAGTGCGGGAAAAGTGCGGGACGTCATCAGTGTGCTTGAGGAAACAGGATGGTGTGGCTGATGCCGTTCAGCTAGGATTGCCAGAGATGCTAAGATGTTCAGCTCTTTTTGGAACGGGTTCTCGCTCTTAATTATGGGTAGTTCAAATGCCGCCAGATTTTTCTTAACAGACTTCTCTTAATGGTCTGGGCCTCCTGTATCTGTCTGCGGGAGGAATCCAGTGTAGCACCATTGTATGGAACAATCGAGGCGATTTTAAACAGAATATAGGATCTGCGAGATAATTGGTTCCACTGCAGTGCGATGACCTTTGACCCCTCCCACCGAATTTGCAGGCTCTGCATAGTGCTGATCAACGATGCTGAAGCTGCAGAGTGTGGTATTTTTATTATTCTCATATTTACAGTATAAAAGTGTCACAGGGAAGTTGTACTGTAATCTGCCTGCCCGGCTTGAGCTGTAACGCATGCGTCGTTACTAATAAGAGGAGCTGAGTGTTCAGAGCAGCATCTGAATTTCTCAGCTCGTGCCGTTATTGCCTTTCCTCCTCGGTGCTCGGCTGCAGGTGTGCAGAAGCTCCTCAAGTCTGGCCTGTGATCCGCAGGGTGGCACCGTGTGCAGGCCGTGGCTCTGCAAGGAGAATGATGATCTAGAGTGTGTCATCTGTCCCCGTCCCCAAAAGCTGCCCCTGCGATTAATCAGGGAAACATGAATTTGCAAAATGCCGGACCGATGCGGGTGGGGTTGAGGAAGGAAGTGGTGCTCCTAGAGCAAGTCTGAGTAACACTTTACTTAAAGAGGCACAAATAGCTTAGTCACTGAGTTACTACTCAAGAACAAATCCTGAGTTCCTACATGAAACCGTCATGATTGATTAATGATGACCAAACATGGGATCAGTATTTAAGTAAGGTTTACGTTCTGGTTAATAAAGATGTAAAAATTACGTAAGAGTAGTACTACATTATTTGTGTCCCCTCAAGTGAAGTGTTACTCTGTGTGTGTGTATCTGTATATATACATGGTGCGCCAAAAGCAGGTATACAATTTTTATCTTGCAGCAATGATTGGGTGATGTTTAGCATCTTAGGTGTTTGAAATGTTCTTCTTCAGTGTTGATACATTCCTGGAGACTCTCCCTGACACTGTGACACACTTTAGCACACAAATCCTGCTTAGCATCAATCCACCAATGCTTGTGAGATTAACTCCTTTAATTCGTCCACTGTGTGGGGCTTCCTCTCAAAAACCTTCTCCCCCCCCCCAAAAAAAAAAAAAAAAAAAGTCCATGGGTGTTGTGCTCTGCGGCGGGCGAGCAGGCAAGCCGCAGCGAAGCAGGGGGTCGGCAGGCAGAATGATGAGCAAACGGGTTTATTCAGACAAACGGGGTTAACAGCAACGAACATCAATGACAGATCTGGGGAATACTGACTCTGACGCAGACTAAATACACAA
>JAODKE010000146.1:27700257-27712757 GCA_026779605.1 Mormyrus hasselquistii
TGGGGGGGGGGGTGTCTGGGGGGTTCGGCGGTTGCTCTTTTGTTCCCCCTATGGTAATTTACCCCATGGCGTCGGCCGCTGCCCTTTTCCCTGGGGCTTCCCTTCCCCCCCCCCCCCCCCCCGACATACAAGCATATCTCCCTTTTCTTCCTCTGACACTCCCTCTCGTGCTACATTCATCCGGCACCACAATGGCCCCCGCTTCCTCTGAATGCAAATGTTTGCCATTAACCATTCACACTTTAGTGACTCATTTAGAGCCATAATTATTGCCTTTTATATCCTTTATTAGGAAGCCGTATAATTTAAATTGTTGTGGGAGGAAAAAAAGGGGAGGGGGGAGGAGAAAAATAGAACAATTAGGCTAATTGTGCTCGGTTATATGGCGGGTGAATGAATCTCTGGGGCGGGAAAAGGCTGTAGATGCAGGGGGTGTGTGTCTGCTTTTTATGGCTCCATGTACGGGATGAGCGCTGCGGCCTGACGATAAGTCTCACGGCGGCTGCTCACTATGCGCCTCTTCCTCAGAAAGCCCCAAGCCGCCTCAGCCACGGGCAGCGCTGGCCAGAGTGTGGGGCAATCCTGTCAAATTTCCGGTCGTTTTATCCAGTGATTTTTAGCGATGTTGCACCACTGCAGCTGTGACTGCGGTCGGGATCCTTCAGAAAAGGGCTCCGTTACACGTTCTTACCTTCCCGTCGCCCCGTGTGATGTGGAGTTGGATCGCTGGGGATTGTGGGTAATGGTGGTCAGCAGTGAGTCAGCCCCTCAGAGGAGTTATGAATGTTTTATGTGGAGATACCATGACTGTTACCCTTGTGGTTCTCATCAGGATCCAAGTTAAAGGAAACCTAAATAGCAAAGGAAGTGTTTATATGGCATTTACCTTACATTTAGGTACTTTCATCCTGGGCAGAGTAGCTGTATTGTAATACATAGCAACACATTTAATATTGAGGTGACTGTGCTGGCTGGATTGACTATTTAATTTGGACTTTCAGGTGCAACGTTATGGAATGAAGTGAGCAGAGTGGAAATTCCAGGCTATAAAAATCACGGAATAGCTGGCCCTTACTTATCATAGTGGTTTAGTGGGGGGTGTGAAGCTTGCGGATGTTGAAGATGGTGAGGTCCTGACCTGCCGGGTACCTGTTCATTCGGTGAGGTCCTGACCTGCCGGGTACCTGTTCATTCGGTGAGGTCCTGACCTGCCGGGAACCTGTTCATTCGGTGAGGTCCTGACCTGCCGGGTACCTGTTCATTCGGTGAGGTCCTGACCTGCCGGGTACCTGTTCATTTGGTGAGGTCCTGATCTGCCGGGAACCTGTTCATTTGGTGAGGTCCTGACCTGCTGGGTACCTGTTCATTCGGTTAGGTCCTGACCTGCCGGGTACCTGTCCATTTGGTGAGGTCCTGACCTGCCGGGTATTTGTTCATTTGGTGAGGTCCTGACCTGCCAGGTACCTCTTCATTTCAATGCATTGTCCTGCTGGGAGAGATCAGGGACTTGGGTGACATGCATGTAGTGGGTTCGGAGATCATGGGCCGGCTGCGCTTCTGATTGGTTGGAAAGGGTCTGCTAACACATATTAGAAGGCCAGAAAGAGAGATATGAGAGAGGACTGGGGTGTTGGGTGAGGGCGATTCTTCTGATGCTGAAAGAAAGTATCACTGGCGTAGATAGTGACGGTACAGGAAGTTAATGGGGCTGTAAAGGTAAGTACCTGCGTTCGTGGTGGATTTACACTTAAAGGCGGGTGCATCCTCAACAGAGTCTCCCTAGAGTTTGTCTCTGGTGAGATTGGATGACCTCAGTCTCTCAAACATGTTGCTTCTGCTCTACAGACCAGCCAAGATTCAGAAGACATAACAGCCAGAAGATGACATAACAGTTATTCAGAAGATGAATGAAAGCATTTGTGTAAACAGCTTACCACTGGTGGGATATCCCATCCCATCCCATTCTATGTGACTTTTGTTGATGCCGACTGGACTGACTTGCTGTTGTGTACATGGAATAGCGCACCTACACCTCATATGTCTCTATTGTGTAACTTGCAATACGATGTTCTGTAATTACAGTATTTACTAACGACTTCCTGAAAGTAAAGGGAAATAGATCCATGCTTTAATTAAGATAGTGTTTCTCAAAGTTCTCGAATGCTAAAGTGGATTAAAATGAATCTTCGTGCTCCGCTTTTTTCTCCCCGTGCTGTGGAAGTGAAGATGCGTGACACCCTCAGCACTGTGTCTCATTCCTGCACTGGCTGAACTGCCTCCTTAAGTTGAGGGACTGTTTTCATTCTTGATTCTAAGCGTTTCATGGTGGGGGTGGGTGAGCGCGGGGGGCTTCTGCCAACGAAGACGGTCCCCCTGACCTCATGGTGAACCCATGTGGTTGCTGATTCTCCTGGTTTGCAGCAGTCATACGCTAAGGACCGCCGCACATTGACTCTTTGCTCAGCCTTGCGGCACAATCCGGAAAATCGAAAGCATCTTATTTATTTCCTGAAGCTGTCTGATGGTGACCTCATTCTTCTTCAGGATTTCTTGGGTTCCGTTTACCCAGACCATTCCGTTTCAGCTCCTTTGATTTTGATGGAACTTCTTTTGAGATGTATGCTTTTCAGAGAAGCCTAGATTCTGCTCTCGGGTCCAGTTCTGAACGCTCAGTCTTCTGCCAGCTGTCAGTTACACTGAGAGTCAGCTGTTGCCGCGAGCAGGAAGGCCACTGCCTACAGACTGAAAGGCAAGGCTGCTGCACTTCCTAAAACCATGGCTTTCTCAGACACTTTCCTTTTTTCTTGTAGAGTGTGGATCTGCTGTTTTCCTTGGTATATCAGTATGGTGTGAGAAGACCATCTTGGAAGATCAACTTAAACTCTGCCATGATAATTTGACAGCTTCTATAATAGTGGTAAATCATTTACCAGAGTCTGTATAGAAGACTGGTTTCAAACCTTGTGAGGTCCATAGGAGTTCATGAGTACAAGAATCACAGAAAAGTTCTAGTCACACTGGTTAGATTCTACTTACCCATGGTCTATAAACCTGCTATAGTAACACTAAAGACTAAGGCTGCTGCAGTTAGACGACGCAGTTGACGATGACAACGCTAAAAATGGGTCGACATCGATATTTTAAATTTTACTTTAATAAAATCACCTTTATGATTTCTAAAATGCTTCAATTTAAAATGTTTTCTTTTAATATCACTGCGTAATTATGGGAGTAGTTCAAATTATCACTAAACAAAAAGGTTTTACACCGTGCAAAGTGCGATGGCACACTACAGCGGCACTTGCGCTATGCACGAGCGCCTGAAGAGAAAACGCACATGCGCTAATCGGGATGACGGACCGCCAGAAATGGCGAAAGGCTTTTAAATGTCTTTTGTGATTGTAGCTGCTAAATACACCAATTATTAGAGCCATAATGTTGTCTGTCTGTTGCCTTAGAATTTCCATTGAGTAATGAAATATGTTTGTGAAAACCTTTAGACTGGAATCTGAACGTATTCTATGTTGATTGACGGTGCCGGTGTGTGTTTGTGCATGCTATAGGCTTGTTGGGACTAGCGTTGTCTTCGTAAGATAAGACTGAAAACTGAAAAAATCATTTGTGAACTCAAATAAAAATGAGAACTAAAAAAACAAAACTTGATGGACTTTAATCTACAGTATCACCACACCAGCAATGTCTTTTACCTAGTATCTCCTATTTTAAAAGTTGTTACGGCTGCTGAGTTGTCTTTTTTAATCGTCACTTCACTGCTTATTGCTTCCGTGATTTACCAAAACAGTAGTAAGTGACATGCTACTGTAACGAAACTGAATAAGCATAAGGATAAACCAAATACAGATTGGTAACTTTTTGGCATCACAAGACGCATCTCATTACTGTTTTAGACAGACAATCTGCTTATGGAATCGTCGGCGAAAATAATGTACATAAAGTGCCGAAAATCCGGCGTCCATTATGTAAATCCGGTAAAATACTCAATAGATTGATCCATTGAAAAATCATCGTTAGTGGCAAAGACAAAAGAGCTTCTAAGTTTGTCCGTTTTGACCTGTTCTACGGCAAAGTGTTTTATTTGGAAATAATCCTCTCCAGTGGTATTACTGATAATGATGGGTAACCTGTGATTTTCTGTCTGAAGTGGTAATTCTTTGCGAGTATAGATGGTTTCTTAGAGAAGACACGGAGAACCTTGACCGAATCAATCATGGCCTCGTTTTGAAGAAGTGGTGGGACACTGATATGGATTGGTATTTCTGCGCTTAAAAATAAGATAGTCTTTGTGATTCCTGGATATCTCTCTGAAAAGAAGGCATTTGAATAATTCATCAGGGAGATGCTTTGTATACAGGCTCTGCTGATTAAACAGGTAGGAAGCAAATCAGCCAAAGAAAAATGAAAAACAATGGAAATCAAATGGAATTTTTTCAGAATATGAAGCCGTGATTGGCTGTCACGTCCATTCTGCTTTAAAATATTTTGCCCCTCTTTACCCAAACCATCACCTTGAAAAAGTTGGGTTTATTGTTTAAGTTTATGTATTATGAATTATTCTTTTTTTAGTAATCTGTCAGAAGTGATTCCCCTTCTGGCTGAATTGAGTGTCACTTCTTTAAAGGGACCTTACAGACACTCGAGGGTGGAACCAAACATGCTGTTTTCCATCTGACATTCAGGTGTCTTGCTGTCGTGGTGGGGAAGCATGCAGGCTGGACCGATACACATCACTGTCGTGTGATTCATTTCACATAAAACAGCGAGGGGCATTTCAGCCGTGTCAGCACAGCGGGCCGCTTTCTGCTCTAGGTGCTGTGCGTGTAATTATAGTAATGAGTTTGGGAATTATAATGGGATTAAGGGTGGGATTGGGAGATGTTTGTAAGTGTGCAGCTGGCCCAGCCTGCCAGGGGCACCTTGCTGATCACACACACACATTTGACAGCTGTGAAAGAAAGACATGATATGAAGGATCTTTTGTCTAAAAAGCCTTATGTTTGAGCCTTATTAAAGCAATATTGTTGCCAGTGCTCTGATTGACTGGTTCTAGGCATTTATACTGCCATCACTGCTCAAACTGGATCTGGATATTTTTACTGCCATCACTGCTCTAACTGGGTCTGGACATGTATACTGCCATCACTGCCCTAACTGCTTCTGAGCATTTTTACTGCCATCACTGCCCTAACTGCTTCTGAGCATTTTTACTGCCATCACTGCTCTAACTGGATCTGGGCATTTATACTGCCGTCACTGCTTTAACTGCTTCTGGACATTTATACTGCCATCACTGCTCAAACTGGATCTGGGCATTTATACTGCCGTCACTGCTCTGATTCTCACTTTCTGTGCTTGTGTGCTGCAGTCACTGCTCTGATTCTCTGTTCCTGCAGACAGGTCTCTGATTCTCAGCTGCTTGAATGTTCCATGGTGTAGACGGTGCTCTGATGCACACTGATCAGGGACACGCACATCCTTGTGCAGCTGACGTGGTTCTGTCTCCATCCCGTCACTGTGGCTGCTGACATTGCAGACTCCCATCTGTCTGGCTCCTCCTTGCAGTGGATGCTGGTGTCTTGTGGGGACATGGCTGAGACTTGAGGTGACTCATTTGTCTTACCAAAGGCAATGTGATACTTTTTACTGAATTTCATATGTTCTGAAGGCTTGTGTCACATAAGTCATTGCAAGTTGGATGGATGGATGGACGTTACGACTTAGCCAATGTTTTCTTTCTCTGCAGTATGAAATAGGAGAGAAATGACAGAAAGCACCAAGTAGTGAAGTCCATGCATTTAACAGTTTGTACTTCGACCTGAATTATAAGTGGGCAAAAAAGTGCATTTTTACCGTCCACCAGCAGGAGGCAGTGTTGCCTCAAATTACAGCCATTTGTCCCTTGCCAGTCAGAATGGAATGGGATTCCATCAGCAGTCCATGTCATGTTGTTTTTTGTAAAAGCGAGAAGTTATTTCTCTGTTAAACTGTCAAATCTAAGCCCCTCAGACATGATTTAGTTTCACGTATCTGACAAGAGTTGTACAGTGACATTGTGAGGGTGCAGGGTCTGTACCAAACACTCACCAAACAAAATCGAGTCGATGGCTGTGTAAAAGGCCTCTTTAGAATGGATCGGCACGTCAGCCTTATCGATGTCTGAGGGCTGTATGGGAGTGCCAACACTGGCTACTCACTGTCTATAACAGAGCCGCTCAGCCTTTATTACAACTGGCAGCCATGCCCGGTATATAATTTGGTAATGACCTAGTGTAGCAGTTGTAGTGCATTGTGGGTAAAGAATGAGGACTCTGGTCACTCTCATTTATACCTCACGTGTGCTGGAACGTGGAGTGAGGCTGAATTCCCGGCAGGGGCTCGGGGCTCCTTAAGCCCTCCTTTGTTTGACGTCGCAGGGACTGGCAAAGTTAATGTGTTGTTTGTGTGACCGAGGACAGCCGAGTGTGATGGTGTATGACGCGTTTGTGTGAACAGGCAGCACTGCTGTGGGAGAACAGCTGCACCCCCCACGCTTCTTCAGCTGTTGCTCCCTTCCTCTGCTTCAAACTCCTTTTTCGCTGTTCCCAGTACAAACATGCCCCCCTCCCACCCCCCTCAGAAGGTCCTGGCCCACTTCTCTTTTATTAACGTGCAGTTGACACGCAGCTTCCCCTGCCACCTCTGCTATTTGGACAGATCGCACGCTGATTAAAGTGCCACAGGAGCTTTTTTCCTCGTCTTCTCCTTTCCACTAAACACGCACTTCAGGACATGAAGGACGTGTAAATGATCACAAATGGACCGTTTATCCTGCGCGTTATCCATCGCGGTTATTTACCGTGCATGTACCTCGGAGGCGACATCGTGTCACACGGGCCCCGCCCCATCCCGCCCCGTGCCCCCTTTTTAACCCAGTAAATTTGGGACTATTCTGTTGCATCTGTGAGTCGTTGCCGCCACAAGAAGTCAGCTCCTCCCCGAGACTCTTTTCCGTTTACGCCATGGGAAATTTGAAAAAAAGATGTGAGTAACAGCCCCCCCCCCAACAAAAGGTGGCAGTTACATATTTAGACCGAATGCCACTTCCTGAAGGACACCCATCCCCACCCCCAGGTCATTTATACGCAGTGTGCCCCAAAGCATCACATAGGACTCATTTGCCTTCATCCTGTGAAGTACCTTCACAGCTACTCAGCCCTGTGCTTTGAGGTGCTTTCAGGCCAAGTACCGCCCAACGTGGGCCCTGCTCCCGGTACTGACTCATCCAGCTCCTCTCTCAAAAAAAAGCTTCCAGCATGTCATGAATGGCTTGACGTCAGGGAGAGATCGTCTTGGGGAACGAGCTGACCTCATTTGAACCCACCCCCCATTTCCTTACAGCTGCACTGCCTGTCAGCCTTCTACAAACCCCCCCCCCCAGTTCTCTGTTAGCGGACTCCCAGAGTTACAGTTCTCCATTTGCGGACTCCCAGCATTACGGTTCTCTGTTAGCAGACTCCCAGTGTTACAGTTCTCTGTTTGCAGGCTGCCAGCATTACGGTTCTTGGTTCGCAGGCTCCCAGCATTACAGATCTTCTTTTAAGGGCTCCCAGCGTGATGGTTCTTTGTTCTTATGCTCCCAGTATTACAGTTATCTGTTTGCAGGTTCCCAGTGTTGTGGTTCTCCATTACCGCTTCAAGGCAGTGCCATGCTGCACTGCCACATTTGGGTTCTTCTGCGGTCTGTTCTCTTAGACATCAGAGGCTGCTGGCTTGATGGACCTCTGCTGTCACGGTGCCCTGTTTGAAGGAGAATGTAAAGAACTCAAAATAACTGGGTCGGGGGCACGGCGGGTGGGCACGGACCGCACCTCGAGAGCGTTAGCTGTAAGCGATCCATCACGGCGACACACAGAGTTTGAATGGAACGTATTAAGATGGATGTGTGTGGTAATGAGGCTCTGGAAAGAAAATGACGCTGGTCGATAAAATCCGTGCACAACCAGGCTCGATTCAAAATGAGCTGTATTCGCTGTGTGTGTTTCTCCACGCCGCGAGAACCATTGTAATGCTGTGTCTCTCCTCTTTTGCTTCTCCAGAAACTCAATTCAGAGAATCGCCCTTTGACCCGAAAGCATAATAGCGTGAGCTAGAATTGCCACCTGTCCCTTATAACAGTATTTCTCAAACTGGTCCATGTCTTTGCTCCCTCTCAAACTCTCAGGGAATTGAGCAAAACCATGAACCATCTGGGGGTCCCGGAGGACTGGTTTGAGAAACACTGCCTTATAGGATTGTCCTGCATTGGAAAATAAACTGCTGTGTCCCGTGTTATATGGGGCGATCCCGTATTGTAAGAGACGGGTGGCAGCCCAGCCCTGGCGTGAGCAGCACTGATTTTGGTAGCGTGCGTACGATTCTGAGATTTGGAAATGCTATTTGCGTAAACGATGGCCTTGAGATGATGTAGAGAATGAGAAGTGTTTGTTATGAAGATGAGACTGAGATTTTTCGAGTTTATAAAGAATGAGGAATGTTGCTTACGGAGCCTGAGTGAACATCTTTTCTGGCTCGCCTGTGAATAACATGCCCCAGGAGCGTGGCTCACTAGCTGCCCTTTTCACGTTGTGCAGCAATGTGTGACATTAACCACTATTTCATGACCCTCTCACGCTCACGGTGTCCTCCCCGGCTCCAAGGCCGCTGCAGACTGGGACAGGATTAGCAGCTGCGTACGACAGAAGGATCAACCACTATTCTGACTGTTTTGTATGATGCCATGTTGCTTTTTTTCCCGTTTTTTGACTCTTTGTTAAATCTTTGTTTAGCACCAGCCGGACCAGATAAAGTGCTGTGTGACCAACCGATTGACGGTGGATTTGGTGGTTATAGGTACAAATTTGGAGATGGGGGCGCTGGCTTCAAACTGCAGTCATAATGTGAAGCGGTGGCATCCAAGTCTCCACGTTTCCTGGCCAATTAGTTAAGTCAGATAGCATCTTGTAGCAGGAGAACAATGCGGCCTTGTTCTAAGGGTCTGCTTCTCCTACAGAGATTAAATGCCGCCAGGGGTCCTTCTGCTCAGCGTTGGCTCCTGGAGGCCAATAGGCTTGGGCTTTGTACTATTTAGTGCGGCCGGTCGTTCCTTCAGCCGGGCCGTGAAATTAAGGAGGAGCTTAACCTCACTGTGTTTCCATGATGGTCCATGGTCCGTGATGACATCTATTGTTTATAGGCATTCAGTGCCAGAATTTAGCCCAGTAGCACCACTGGCTTCCCCTCGTCAGTGGCCATAGATGTTTATGGGACTGAGCGTTCCTGGTTGATGTGTGATTAGCAAATGGCATGATATAGTGGATGATTAGGATATTTGACTTCTGAAGCAACAGTGCTAACCGCTGCACCCTGACTTGAGTTTCATCATGATAATTATCAATATTTATAGATATCAAATAAAATATCATGATAAAATATTTTGTCCAGGCCTAATTGATGGTATAATATTTTTTGTCATGAAACTTGGGGTCCAGAACACCCCTCGCCTTGTGTCCTATTGCTCCTGGGACGTGGTTCTGCGTGACTTATGGATGATTCAGCTGATTATCCGCTAGGGACACCACATGTTCTGAGTCCATTAGAGGTTTGATCCGAGGTCGTGCCGTTTAAATCCTGTGACCCATTTGGAAAGAACAATGTTGATGACGTGTTCTTAAATGCTGACAGAAAATAGAAAAAAAAGAACAGTTAAGTCAGCAATGCCGGTTTTTCACTGTGAAGCATAAAGCTGAGATGGCTTCACATGTATTGATGTGTAATTTTATGTCTTGCAGAATTTGAACACTGGTTGATTCTCTTTTGATTTTGTGGGGATGAAGAGCTTTTGGTGATGAAGAACTATGGCTTGAAGATAAGGTTGAGAATCACTGTAAAAGGGGGAAGCTTGTCTATCAATGTCAAAATTTCATGGGCAAAATTCTGGGGAAATGTTTCAAAATAGCAGTGATTTTATATATATTAAAAAACTGGCATTCTACCAATGATCTTTGCGACTCTGGGATGAAATATTTAGCGCTTGCGGGACTCTGGGATGAAATATTTAGTAAAGATAGGAAAAATAATGGGAGGCCTTTGTCTATTTTCTGGACCGCCAGTCAGCAAGTGTGAGCGTGAATTTGTGGTGCAGGAAAGCTGGAAAAAACCCATAACCTGAGGCTTCATCCACAACAAAAACGGTTCAACTTGGCGCATAATCGTACATATTGAGGAACCGCAGTAATTATGCCCAGGACACGTGATCCCTGTTTGTATAAATTTTCGTTTAGTTTGACATTTTGCATGATATGCTGTAATTAAGACCGTCAAATTAATGATTACCTGTATTGTTTTTAGTATTTTTCAATCCTTTACGTGTAAAAGTTATCGCATGCTGGGGTTGTTATTGTGCGTGAAGTACGATTGTTCCTTAAGCTCTCGTTTTGTGTGGATTCGCACATTCTAAAATAATTAGTAATTTAAATGAGTTTTGGTTTAATTAAGACGCTGGTTGGAGGAGCACACGGTGGGTCCCCCAGGTACGGATCTGAAGGGCCCAGACTTTGCCATCAATCTGGGCTGGCATGGAATGAGTTCACTCGCCCAGCCAGCCAGGTAATTTGATCAGCTTGGTAATTAACCAATCCATCAAAAAAATTAATGAATAAGTAAAGACTTTTCAGTTGCTGCCCGTTCGGTCGTCCGTGACTAAACGAACAAACTACTCAGTAAATGAAGGCATGCTTGTTCCGGGCAGTTTTAATGGGCAGGGATAAGGAATTACCCATAATACCCCTGGGGTGAAACGTCTGAATGCCCGTAATGGGCAAGACCCGAGGAAGCCTGGGTGTGATCCAGCATTAACCCAGGTGGCGGCTAATCTCTTAGCCTCCAATGAATCGCAGAGAGCTCGTGTAGCTGGGCCTCGCACCCCTGAAGGCTTTGCCTCCTAGCTGCTGGCAGAGATGGTGCACTGATTTGTTGAGGCTCACTTTCAGTCTTGGTGTGTGGGAGGCCATCTGGAGGCTGCTTGTGGGCACTATGGCCCAGAGTCTCTGTGGCGGTACAGTGTGCGCGCGCAGGAATGTCGCGTTGCGGCTGTCTCTCGGGGGAAGTTGTATATCACTCAGCTGTCATCATAGTTAGAATATCTTGCTATTTAACTGTTAATTGTTGAAGACGCTGTAGCAGGTCCTGCCTTGCCTGACCACCATCAGTCATGTTACTGGCTTTTTATATGGCAAAAAAATAATGATAAAACATATTTGGGGGGGGTTAGGGGTATGGTACAGTAACGAAACCCCATTGTCCAACCAGGCACATTTATCACTGATTTAAATCCTAATTTAAGGGCACTGTCAGCCTTGCACCAGGGCACTGATATGCCTGCAAGCCCTAAACGCTGCTCCCAGTGCAGCGTGTTCTCTCTCCATTCGCTTCCTGCCTCTGTACTGTCATGGATACAGTGAGCCTCACCTGCCCAAAGCCAGGTCCTGCGGCCTTCTTTACCAGCTGGGGACGCCCAATCCTATGATATAACTGGAGAGAAGAATAATCATTTTCATATGTGTCAATTAGCCGTACTGAACAGTGCAAATTAGATCTCCGGTGTAGATATAATGCAGACGAGAATCATTTTTGTTTTTGTTTCACTCAAAACTAACAAAAAAGTAAATAATGCTATAAACAATAGTAAACAAGTGCTGCTCGTATGATGGGAAGTGTTTCATACAGCCTTGGATTGGGGCTGGTCTCAATTAGCATCGCTCAGCCACGTTTAGCTAGGAGGCTGCTGAAGACCCCACCCTTCCTCACAGCCGGACGTTTTCCTTGACGCACCGGAAGAATATTGACCTCTGACGTTCAGGCCATGACAGATGAGCTTTCTCCACACCACTGAGAATGATGTGAATTCTGTGACTGATTTTGTCCTTTATGGTCATCCACCCCCCCCCCTCCCCCCAGGTGTAGTCTTCTCTTCTGCTCTCTAATCAGGCTGTAGACTCTAATCAGGCCTCTGCATGCCGTGACACGAGCTATGGTATCTCAGCATCACCCGCTCCGCATTCATGCAAACTGGCAATCATGTAAGCAAGTCAAACCTTCTAAAGAAAAGGAGTCCAAGATTCCCTCCGGACTAAAAGAGAAGCAGGGATGGGAGGGAAGGAACAGGCATGGGAGGAACGGGGATATGAGGAAAGGGATAGAGATGGAAGAGCAGGGATGGGGGAATTAGGGTAGTAGGAACATGGATGAGAGGAACAAGGATGGAGGAGCGATGCAAGGAATAGGGAT
This sequence comes from Mormyrus hasselquistii, assembly GCA_026779605.1. NCBI lineage: Eukaryota > Metazoa > Chordata > Actinopteri > Osteoglossiformes > Mormyridae > Mormyrus > Mormyrus hasselquistii. The sequence continues at coordinate 27,712,579 of JAODKE010000146.1, forward strand.
GGGAAGAGTAGGAACTTTATCTTGGGGCAGGAATTGATAGGAAGAGCTGCTGCATCAGTACACAGGGAATCACGCAGGAATGCTGGATGGTGACGTAAGGCTCTACATCGGGCTTCAGGAACAGGCCAGGCAGAGTGTTCAGAGTTAGAGAATATAAACAGAAGCTGGTTTTATGTGGT
>JAODKE010000147.1:2641-16838 GCA_026779605.1 Mormyrus hasselquistii
TGGTGAAGGTGACCTTTACAGTATCCTCTCAAGAACAGTTTGGGAAATGAGAAGGAAGGGTGGACTGGGCCCCTGCCTAAAGTGATGTGGTGAAGGTGACCTTTACAGTATCCTCTCGAGAACAGTTTGGGAAATGAGAAGGAAGGGTGGACTGGGCCCCCTGCCTAAAGTGATGTGGTGAATGTGACCTTTACAGTATCCTCTCAAGAACAGTTTGGGAAATGAGAAGGAAGGGTGGACTGGGCCCCTGCCTAAAGTGATGTGGTGAAGGTGACCTTTACAGTATCCTCTCAAGAACAGTTTGGGAAATGAGAAGGAAGGGTGGACTGGGCCCCTGCTTAAAGTGATATGGTGAAGATGGCCTTTACAGTATCCTCTCATGAGATAAATTTCTCTATATCTTTGTTACCCACCCATGAAGACAATCGTGAGTTACTGCTTCTGGTACATCAGCATGGATATCTAAGAAGAGAAATATCCAAAGATATTTCAGAAGAATTCCAATGATTTTCCAATGGGAATGAAAGGGTAAGTATATTATTCATTATTAGTAGTATCACACATTGCGACTGATTGATGCATTCCGAAACTTGCAACTCGAAACTTGAAAATGTCCCACCTCCTACTTAAAAAGTACTATACAACAGCTGAATGGACTAAATTCGTAATGCGAATTTATGCAAGCATATCCTAATTCTACTAGCATTTGATGCTAATATAAGACAGCAATTTTCACAGATTTGCTAGCGTATACAGTAAATCATGCTGTACACTGTGTGAACAGTAAATAATAATAATAATAACAATAATAATCTTAATAATAATAATAACTGCACACAGTAAATGACTGCATGAACAGTAAATAAGCGTCTCATTGGTTTTCCATCACTGTCACTGTCCAAATCCAGTGAGGCTCCTCCTGAGCCGACCCGTGTCTGCAGTGTAACTAGTGTCTCTTCTTCATACGACTTGGTTCCTGGGTGTCAGTGGAAAGACACTGCATTTGTAACTGGATTAGCTGTCTCGGTTTCCCTGGAGAGCCCTTGTGATAAACTATGACAAGGCAGAGAGCAGATAGCACATTGGGTTTGCTTATAAAACATTGCAATTTGAATTCAGTCATGCCATGAAACATTCTGATTAACCACCATGAGCTTTGATTGAAGAAGCCTTGCAGTCAGAGTATGACCTTGTACATTTTATGCATGACAACTGTCTTTGCTGTTACAAACAGCTCTTTAATACATATATATACATCTATTAAATTAACATATGGCAGTAACGATTGCTTGTATAAGAATTATAAGATCCCTCTGGAAAGACAATCTGCTTACTTAGAATATACATTCCTCTGTGATGGGTTATAATTGCTCATGTAATTAAATGCTAATGAACTCAGCCGCTCAGTAATTACTTAGGTACAGACCTCTAAATATATCTCTTGGTGGAAGAAACAAGTGTGGAAAGGAACACAAGCAAGGGCAGAGAGCCACAGACACATACAAGAAAATGCTGCGGCAGGCCTGCATTATCTTTAGGAATTCTCATTGCAGGCCTGCATTATCTTAAGGAATTCTCATTGCAGGCCTGCATTCGCTTAAGGAATTCTCATTGCATTATGGGTCTTAGTTCTTAGTCTGACATTTTCCACATCAGTTAGGTCATGTGTAGGTTCTGGTTTGACAAGGAACCATCCCTACCATTGTTTTTTTGTGGAAACCATCATTATTAATATATATATTTTTTTTGGGGGGGGGGGGGAAGCTGGTATAGAATGCTGAGAATGCTGTCATGCTCTAAAGGCTGCATTTTTAGCCCTTGTATCTCGCATCTTGTTGCCTTAACTTGTTACAATAAGCATATTAAAGCTCTCCAATTAGAAATGATACTGGAATAATTAATAATGCTGCTTGATTTATTCTAATGCACACAGCCCAGAATAATAAGCCCTTCTTAAATACTGAGCCTGCTAAGCGTGTATCTTAGACACAGTAAGTAATGAACCTTATGTCCACAATGTTCGGTGCACAGCTACAATGGCTGATTACATCCTGTGATATTCCTGAATCCATGTAAGAACACTGAAAGGCCAGATGTAGGAAGCAGTCTGGAAGGAAAGCGGTTTCACATCACACACATCACATGACACGCGATCTGCGGGTTTAAATGCTGTTTGCAGGCTAACGTTCTCACAGAGTGTTTGCTGCAGGTTGGTTGCTGAGGTTGGGGGATTAATTGGCCCCACAGTCTCTCAAAGGGCTGCGTTTCTAACAGCAGTGGCAACTGTAACCTCAGCAAGTAAGAAAAATACAAAGTATCTTAACGTCCTTTATTGTCTTTTTTGGATTTTTTTCGGATAAAAATGAATGTATATCATGGGTATAACAGTATAACAGTATAAAATTGTAAAGCCTTTGTTTTTTTTCTCTTTGTTCATTGTGCCCCATGAAAAAAAGGAGATTCATGAAGCACAAAAACAACTGCAGTACCAGTAGCTGAGAAAATGCCAATGCGCCATAAACACAAGTGAAAACTGTGCAGGTATTTAAAGGAGACACATTAAGAGGGAATGCATAGATGTTTAAAGGAGACACATTAAGAGGGTACGTGCGTAGATTTGTGTCAGTTCCCGCATTCATCCACGCTGCTAATGACAGAGTCATGGGATTGCGTGCTTCTCTTCTCTGCTGGTGTCAATTTCATAAGGTGATGCTACCCACACTTCTCCCCAAAGCCCGTAACCTGAATCAGCGTGCAGGGCTCACAGCTGTCCGTGAAAGATGTTACTGTAATTTGTCATTTAACGGCTTAGAGGGTGCCTTGTATAACAATTACAAGTAAAGGTTAGTGTCTAATTAAGCTATTATTCCAGCAGGGACCTGACAGCACAGGAGAGACACAAGGCGTGACAGCTTGTGTTTTACGACGTCGGCGGTAAATCGCCCTGCCTGGAAGGCACGCTGCGGGTGTGGCTGTTGGATGGGGCTGCTTTAGCCATTGACAGAGATACAACCAGTAGATGGCAATGAATGATCCATCGCTGCTCGAGGCATCGCTGACGATCTGGTCTGTTTTACTTTACAAAGTTTTGATATCAAAGTATAGAGGGTTTTAGAGGGTTATTAGAAAGGTGGACTGTGGCTCTATGGGTTAGATGACTATGTTTGTGATTGACAGGCCCCTGGTGGCCCTTCACCCCCGATTGGCAGGCCCCTGGTGGCCCTTCACCCCCGATTGACAGGTCCCTGGTGGGCTGTTGAATGGGGTCCTTTAAAAAAAAAATAATTAGCTAAATAAATGCTAAATTTTGTTCCACTGAACATCAGTGTAAAAGTTAAATTTGCAAGTTTTGTTTTCATGATAGAGTTTTACTAAGCGTGACATATTTCAGATGATAATTCTTTTTTGGTTCTTCTTTACTTAATATCAGTTTTATGCCAGAGTATTTCAAATTTCTTAATGTTTTACTGTTTGACACAATCCTATATGACAAAGGCTCATGTGAATCAAAATCATTGTCAAATTGATGTGCTTACTTTGTTACACAAAATTCCTTAAAAAGACCAAAAGATGGCAGTATTATGAAGACAGGTAGAAATGAAACGGTTTGTACGTTTTCAAAGCCTCTGATTTAAGGAAATAAAAGGAGACGGAAATGGAGAATTTGATGGTGAGATAAGGAACCTTAACAATGAGTATAATGGTGTCATGTGGCAGCACCGCACTGCATGAGTATAATGGTGTGGCAGCACCGCACTGCATGAGTATAATGGTGTCATGTGGCAGCACCGCACTGCATGACCCATAGGGTGGGGCGGAGGCTGTACGTTCTGCAGAATCTCTTAGCATAATTAAAACAAATTGTCTTTGACCCGAAACACATTAGTGTTTCTTATTGTGAGATATTATAGCCCCATATTATACTGCTGGGACCTGTAGCCTGGATTTAAAGCTTTTCAGAGAGGCTGCTCTGTAAGGGGGCTCACTAAGGGGGGGAGGTAGCAGAATTATTATCCATAACAATCCTTGAAATTCTAAAGCTGGATAAACGACAGCCTTTCAGAAAAGAGGCAGGAAGGAGTAAAAGAGGCAGGAAGGAGCAAAAGAGGCTGGAAGGAGTAAAAGAGGCAGGAAGGAGTAAAAGAGGCAGGAAGGAGCAAAAGAGGCAGGAAGGAGTAAAAGAGGCAGGGAGGCGTAAAAGAGGCTGGAAGGAGCAAAAGAGGCTGGAAGGAGCAAAAGAGGCAGGAAGGAGTAAAAGAGGCAGGAAGGAGCAAAGAGCCACATTTTAATATTCATGTTTATTGTTAATTTAAGCAAAATAACTGCAGTCACGACCAACCTTTTTTTTTTGTTTGTTAAAAAAAGAACAATTATCATTGCAATCATTTCACCAAGCGGGGGCTGTCAAACTGCCCTATATATTTGATCAGATATACATATTTGTAAAATCTGACCAATCACAATGGGTTATTGAGGTGGAAAAAGAGCCGTTTTTGTTGCAACTGGAGAAGCATTTTCTGAGGCACCGTGACCACAGCAGTTTTGTTTCACATATTAATTACAACTTTATTGTTTTTTACGCCACCTTCATCCTGCTCTTTGTAGAGCAAGCTGTCCACAAAGGGCAGCCACCTGTAGCGGCGCCCAGGGAGCTGGGGGTTAAGGGTTTTGCTCAAGGACCCACAGACATGCTGAGTCTGGGTTTGAGCCGGCGACCTTGTGATTACAGGCACACAGGCTTAGCCCACTGAGCCACATGCTGCCCCCTGAATAGTAGAATAATAGTGTTTACCACTACATTATAACAGCATCATTAAACGTATTCTGAAGTGTTAGTGATCCAAATTCCCTGAAACAATGGCCATTACACTTTCAAACTGTCTAAGATGCCTTTTGACTGACATTTTGACATAATGGGGAGACACCATTTTGCTTTCAGTTCCCGACACCCATTGGTTGCCCAACATTGTACATAATTGCCCTTCAACCGACATAAATCACAGAGGGTATCCGACATTCCCAACTTCATCTACCTTGGGTCCTGTACTCACAACCCTCATTTCAATGCTTAAGCATTCAAAATCCATCCATCCATCCACCGACCCTTTTTATGCTCTTCAGCACATGAAAGAGATTCGAGAGCAAAAAAAAAACATACTGGAAACTCTATGACTCTGTCCAAATGGCGACAGAGCGGAGGGTTAGCATTGTGGGAAAGGCTAGTGCTCGGATGCTGTGGTGCGATGTGGATGGCTGTCCCGAAGTGCATTTTCCCAGAGCACTGGAAACAAAGGCGCACTGCATGGCTGTCCCGAAGTGCATTTTCCCAAAGCGCTGGAAACAAAGGCGCACTGCATGGCTGTCCCGAAGTGCATTTTCCCAAAGCACTGGAAACGAAGGCGCACTGGGCACAATAGCATACTGCATTTTCATGAGCCAGTGACCAAGTAGCGGTAGTGAAAATCATGTCAGAAAGGCAGTGTGTGTTCATGTTTTTGTTTATGTATTTAGTCATACAGTAAATCCATTTAACGGCATTCCAGTCATTCTTTCACTTACACTCATTAATTCATTATATTTATGTACTAACAAATACCTTTACAGTTAAATAGTAAAATAAGTAAAATAATTATGTCAGCATATTAATGTACCAAACCTTTCTGTAATGGACTTCTGAGCTATGAAAAAATTATAAATGTTTTGTTAGTTAAATCTGAGAAATCAATTCTGCCAAATCCTTCCATGGATAAACCGCCGTGTTTCTGGTTCCCATAAAAAAGCAGAAGCTCTTCATGTTATTCTTAGTTTCATTGTGATTACAAGAATCCATGCAGACACCCTGCAGTTACGCAACTGCGATGTTAGCATATACTGCCTTATCAGTGGCTTGCTTCTATCTATCTATCTATCTATCTATCTATCTATCTATCTAATGTCTGTCCATTCGTCCATTTGTCCATCATCTAACATTACTGTATATGGCTACAGAAATCTCGCGTCCAGCTGCCAGTTATCCTGCTTCTTCTGTTCCACGCTCAGATAGGTGATGTTTGCTGTCATTTCCTCCTGACAATGATTTACAGCCTGGCATAGTTCTATTTCTGCTTTACCCACAATCACATGTTCCTTTTCCAAAGAGGTGTGATGGCACTGATGCTAAAACGAAGCGATAGTCTGAAGTTAGCAGCTTCGCTATTAGTTTCCACACTTTGAGCACAATATAGAATCAATTAAATTTAATTTAATTGATTTAAAAATCTTGAAGTCTTAGAAAAGAACACCTGTTATTAATAGTTAAGTTGCCATTGTTTAAGTCTGACTGCTGTAAAAATTATGATTGAGTCAGATATTAAAAATAAATGATGAAAGTAATATTGCACTAGGAAATGCAATTTTATGCGATGAAAAGTTTATTGCATTTGTTTGATACAGTGCATATGATCTAATTATCCACATCTATTCCTTTGTCCATCCATGTGAGTCAAGCAGAGCCAATGTTAAGCAGAGAGGTCCACAAGTGTTCCAGAGCAGGTCCCAATGACCTTGTTCAGCCACATAGTCCTCAAGGTAGGGGGACCAGTTGGAGACGACCTTGCAGATAACCGACTGCACATGTACATTTATGATACGTAGTGACAAGTGTTTCAGCAAAAGAGCTATTAAAAACACGCATTTTCAAACACAAAGCCTGCAACTTTATTGCAAATAAATTTCTATACATAAAAAATGATTTAAAAAAATAAAAGCAACATTGAACAACATACTTTGTACTTCTGATATGTAAAATTGGCACTTCAGATTAACTGAGATGAACATAATGACATTCACTAAACCATGTGTTGCATGTTCTCACCGTGTTTGCTTGTGTCCCCCCAGGTGTGATTTTGAATGTACAGACAGCTATCACGGGGGGGGGGCAAGCCTCCCACTGGTAAACACTTGGTAAGCAGAAAATCAAAGCTGCTCTTACAGGTTACATAAGCGGCAGAGTGAGACCCATACCTGCACAGGTTATTATGCAGATTTTAAACTGGTTTAAACTGCCTCCCAGTATGTAACCCCCATTGGTGAGAACTGACCATGCCTTTGATCCCAATCACAGTGAGTACAACATTCTCCCGTACCATAGTCTGTTTTCTGGAAGGTCTCATATCAAAACATAAAATAAGCATTTTTAAATCAGTTTGTCAATGTTGTATAATAATGTTATAATAATCTGCATGAATCATTATAAAATTAACCCCGCCACAACACTGGAATTACAATTTTCATCAAGAAAGATAATTTTAAGATTTACACATATGTCAAGATTTTTTAAAAATAGCTACATATAGCACACAGTTCATCTTACAGGTAAAGTAATTGAAAAAAAGTTTATACCATCCAGCATTACTATGTCCTTTCTTTCAGATCTTTTAGTATTCGTGCACGGTCGGCGGGCTCCTGTACGATGTTGTTTTACTGCTCTGACTCGTCAAGACATATTCCTTTAAACAGGGAATGCGCTTCGCGAGCAGCCTTCGGAAATGGTTCCGGAACTTTTTACCCACGAACGTGTAGAAGACGGGGTTTACGCAGCAGTACAGGTAGGCGATATTGCGGGTTATATACAGGGCATAGTCAAGCTCGGAGGCGCAGGAATCAGACTTTCTGGAGATGTGCTCTGCTCTTAACATAATGACAACGTTGTAAGGTGTCCAGCAGATGAAAAATGCCACGATGATCACAAATATCAGCTTCACCGCTCTGCATTTCTCTCTCATTCGTGTGTGAATAATCCTGATGGTTATTCGAGTGTAACAGTACAGAACGACAGCCAGTGGGACGAGAAAAAACAACACAAACTGCTGATAGTAACCTACAAGCTGCCACGTATTGAGAATGTGCTTGGAAAAGCCGGTCTCCTCGCAAAGCAGGCCACTCTGCTCATTTCTCTGCACATTGTACAGAACAAACTCCTTGACGGTGGCTAGAATGCTGACACACCAGACCACCAGAGAGGCCACGACGGCGTACGCGTTCCTCCGGCTCTTGGCGGAGGTGATGGCGTGAACCACCGCCAGGTACCTGTCCAAGGTCATGAGCGTCAAGAAGAGGATGGAGCTGTAGAATCCCACAAAGTAAAGTCCGCCCACCAGTTTGCAAAGTATTGTGCCAAAGATCCATTCCGAAGAGTGATATACAGCCCAAAAAGGGAGACTCAAGGAAAAAATTAGATCGGAGATGACCAGGTTCAGCAGAAAAATATTGGTGACCGTCTTCAGTTTCTCATATTTGTAAATGATATACAAGACCAGTCCATTTCCCAGCAAGCTCAGCATGAAGATGGTGTAATAGAATGTCGGCAGGAGTTTTGCACCGAAACGGTTGACGTCTTTTTTATCGCATAACAGCACAAAGTCATTTTTGATGTCATATTCCTCACCATAACCAGAGGTGTTGAAAAAGTCAAAGAAATCTTCGGGGTCCATCTGTGAGGAGTTCTGTCAACAGAGATTTACAGATTCTGAAAAATGTGACAATTAAACATGATTAAGCAACTCGTGAGAACACACGTCCCCTTACCTTCATGCTCCCACGAAGAGCCGCAAGTCAGGAAATATAAATGTGAAACAGGGATCTGTTAAGTCTGTACTTTAAACTTTTCACGCCTCTAAGTTTTCCGAAAGCGTTTCTGGGTGCTCTGGTGTGACTCATAGTGGGTGTCACCGAAAAAAAAAAAAAATGACATTTAGCGCTCCTGGTTTCAGTAATAGAACTTCAGTGGCGATTAATTTGCATTTTATATAGTTGTCTGGGTTCTTCCACACAAGTCTGATGTTCTTTTGCACATTGTGTTTTTTTTGTTTTTTATTGCACTTTTATGTTTATGTTTTCACTGTGGCCCCTGAGCTTCATCATTTCGTCTCTCTCTATACTTGTATATGGTGGAGATGACAAATAAAGTTCACTTTGACCGTGATTTCTTATTTTTCTTTGGTAAATTAGTAGCAGAACAAAATGAGTTTGCCTCATGGGAAATATAGTAAAAAAAATCTTTTACATGCTATAAAAATTCCACATCATGGCTTAATTAAATCTTCAATGTAAATCTTCAAACATCTCCAGTGGTATGGTAAGATGAAGATATATTTTGAAATGATAAAAAAAATTATATGTTTTTCCCCTAAGTACAGTTTGGGAATGTTTAGGGATTTCATATAAATAGTTTGATTTTTGTGACTATAATTGCAGATTTACTTCTGCCTTTATGGTAGATTTATAATGTATTTTTTTTCTTTGCAAACACATTATTTTCACGTCTCACTTGTCAGTTTCAGGATGAGACGTTGCAGTGAGCTGATATTAGGTTTGAAGACAGCTGCTGAGCGGAAGTCTGTTTTTAACGGGTTTGAAGACGACAACAGACTTCGGCCAGGCAACACTTTTGTGGTTTTGCCAAGATAAGCTGTGGTGTAGCTGCTAATATTTTTTTACTTCCACTTCTGAGAAATCAGCCGAGGCTGGGAGATGGGTTATGGCATTTTATTCTGAGTTTGTGTTCACCAAATAATTACTTGTAATTTGCTTTTATTGTACAGATATATAGCAAAAAAATCACAAGATATACTCAGACGCTGACAATGAACACCAACACCATCCATTATAATTGGAAGAACCTTAAAATTATTACCATACATAACCGCCATATCTTCAGAATGCATGACATGAATACAATTTTATATGGAGCCTTTCCTTTTGGTAACAGAAATATCGGGGTTAGTTTCAGAACCGGTGCGGCCGAAACAGGTACGACGGCTGAGGTTTCGGGTGAGTGTGGCTGAACAGTGCAGGACAGCTGAGGTTTCCGACTGAAGTGGGCAGAGCAGTCAAGGTTTCAGAGACCCACGAATACCTGCAAGGGCACTGCTGCCAGTCCTGGCTGTCACTGCAGCTTCATATCACTGCACATCTACGGTCTGTCTTGCACTGCTGCACATGTAAATCACTTAAACGAAGGTTCCTTTTAATCCTGATGATTCTTAGAAAAAAATGTACATATATAAGTTTTCCTTTGTAAGAAAAGCAGCATGACGCACAGTTTTAACAGAATACTGCAAAGCCACAGCAGGAAATCAGAGGGTGTCTTACAGGCAGCTAACAAAAGGCAAGGTGTTAAGGCAAAGCTATGGCTGCGTGTTAACAACACCAACACTATCTTTCCGCAGCTGAGCACAGGTCCCTGAACACTCGACAAAAGAATGGTGATTCACATTTTTTATATTACAGATTGATCATTTTAGAGGGATTCAGAGTTCACAAAAAAATGCATATATATTTTTAGTGCCCATGTTTAGCTATATGCTACCATTTCCCAGTGGGGAAATTCAATTCACCCCCCCATCTTACTCTCCGTGAGACACATATAGAGGTCAGAGTAAGTTTGGGGGTGACAGCACAGGGTCACCCAGCACCCCTCACTCAGGGGTCCAGGCATGTAGCTATTCTGCGGAGGCCGGGGCTTGAACCAGCAGCCTTCTTATCGCAGCCACTAAGACCTAAGCGGGTGTGTCACACACCAGCCGCCACAGCACCCCAAAGCACACACCTTACCGGACACCGTCATGAGGTAAGATTATGTAAACCTCATCTATTCAAGGTATGTTTTAAAATGTAATGAAAACAATGAAACAATACTATGCACTTCTGGAAAAGTTCAATGCTGCATAAATGAACTAAATAGCAGGGGGGGAGTCGCGATCCGGCAGGTTTCGGATGCTAGATTAACTGAAATATCAAATAAATACATTCATTTCATAAATAGTGGAGAATGTACATACACTACAAATATCGCTAAAACCCCTGTATTTGATCTTGTGGCAGGACATGTACAGTATAGATACTCGGCTTAGGTCAGTAGACTTTAAATAAGAAAAACATTTTATATTAAATGTAAGCCATTAAAATGAGTGAGGTTTTATTTATCTACACACATCTGAATGTCTTGTGTCCAGCATAGAGGTAGCTTTCTAAGGTGATGCATATCTGATCAGAGGTGACATGCCACTTTATGTTCTTATCAGAAAAATGCTCCATTTAAGTCATTGTCCTCAAACACACGTCATACGGAGGAGCTGTTCTTCTGCTTTAGGTCGGAAAGCTCTCGAGGACGCTGCGCTGGTGCTAAGGACCAGGCCCCTTGCTGAAATGCTCGTCTCTCAGGCCGTAGGCTTGGTAACAGAGTGTGACGTCGCAGGAGCCAGCTGGGCCGGGCGGGCCTTGCTCCCCTTGGATTCCAGGAACCCCCGCCTGGCCGGGACAGCCTGGCGGTCCAGGCAAACCCTCCCCATCACTGCCCGGTGGCCCAGGAGGTCCTGAAAAACAAGCTGGTGGTAAAGATCCCCATAGCCTCAAGCCAGTGGTAGAGATCCCCGCTGCCCTAAGCCGGTGGTAGAGATCCCCATGGCCCTAAGCCGGTGGTAGAGATCCCCACTGCGCTAAGCCGATGGTATAGATCCCAGTGGCCCTAAGCCGATGGTAGAGATCCCCGCTGCCCTGAGCCGGTGGTAGAGATCCCCATGGCCCTAAGCCGGTGGTAGAGATCCCCATAGCCCTAAGCCGGTGGTAGAGATCCCCATAGCCCTAAGCCGGTGGTAGAGATCCCCGCTGCCCTGAGCCGGTGGTAGAGATCCCCATGGCCCTAAGCTGGTGGTAAAGATCCCCATGGCCCTAAGCCGGTGGTAAAGATCCCCATGGCCCTAAGCCGGTGGTAGAGATCCCCGCTGCGCTAAGCCGATGGTAGAGATCCCCGTGGTTCTAAGCCGGTAGTAGAGATCTCCGTGTGCCTGAGCCGGTGGTAGAGATCCCCGTGGTTCTAAGCCGGTGGTAGAGATCTCCGTGTGCCTGAGCCGGTGGTAGAGATCTCCGTGTGCCTGAGCCGGTGGTAGAGATCCCCGCTGCCCTAAGCCGAGGGTAGAGATTCCCATGGCCCTAAGCCAGTGGTAGAGATCCTCACTGCCCTAAGCCGGTGGTAGAGATCCCCATGGGCCTGACCTGGTGATAGAGATCTCCGTGGCCCTAAGCTGGTGGTATAGATCCTTGCAGCCCGAAGCTGGTGGTATAGATCCCTGTGGGCCTGAGCTGGTGGTAGTACTTACAGGTCTTTAAGGGCTTTTGTGTATAATATAGCCATTTCAGTGCACTGGTCTCAATAGTGCCAAAGAGACACACACTATTCACCATTTTAAGACTTTAAGAAAGACTGCTGGGACCTGAACACATGGATGGAAAGACAAATGAAAGAATGGTGAAAGAAATTGAGACAAAACATCTTTGAATATAAACTGATGTATTTCAGTCCTTGAGGTGCTTTCTTCGGTAGTGATAGTACGGACATTGCTTAGGATTATCATTCTGCATTACAGTCTGCTGGAGCCAGGATGTCTCTCTAAGCATGAGCTGCAAGCTCTTTGTGAAGGTCTCTCAGCTTACCCACAGGGCCAGGAGGACCTGGCAGTCCTTCCTCTCCATCTCCTTTGGGTCCTTTTGGTCCCACTGGCCCGACATCACCTGAGCACATGACCACACTCTTCACATTTCACATCTCGACATTACCTGAGCACATGACCACACTTGTCACATTTCACATCTCGACATCACCAGAGCACATGACTGCATTCGTCACTTTTCAATGCCTGGAACCAGCAACCAATCAATTCTTGTACCTTTGATTCCTTGGGGTCCTGGTACACCAGGCGGGCCAGGGAAGCCCTGAGAGCCAGCGCTTCCTGGGTACCCTGGGGGGCCACTTGTGCCCTTAGGTCCTAGGGGCCCCGGCTCACCTGGGGGACCCTGTTTTCCCACACAGGTCTGGCAGCTCGGAGGAGTCATTGTTAGCAAAAGCTGAGGCAACTCATCTAAGAGAGACAGAGGGAAATGACAGCAAGTCTTTCATTTATAAACTCCTTTGGAGAAGAGAAGCAGGCACAGCTTCACTCCTCTGGAAGATACATGGTTACTGCTTTAGTACCACTGATACTCCAGTCATAATGTGTTCAAATATTTACACTTTTCCTCTCCTTACATACTGCATGTAAATATCAAATAACGTAAATACAAATATACACAGCACGTCCTGTGCATTTTTTTATACAATGCTGTACGCATAGCTTCACAGCCTCACGCACCAGCTCAGGCTCTTTCCCCACCAGAGAGGTGACATTCCATGTCCCTAGAACTAGCTTCTGCAGCCGAGGATCGGATCGCCAAGGTTCCCGCCTTTGGCCACTGCCCAACTCACACTGCACCGACCCCTATGGCCCCGCCTACAGGTGGTGAGCCCATTGGAGGGACATTGAGCAACGCATTCCAAATAATTCACCCTCCCCTTGAAAATGAAGAAACGAAAGCTTTGCTTCCTATAGCATGCAAGGTGTTTCCAGCTTGGGCTCAACTGAAGAAATTTGTGAAGCTTGTGATGCAATCAGACGCACACAAACCCCTATACACCATGTCCTTTTACTGACATTATATACCATATAAGCAGCTATTAAGCACAGTAATCGTGACACGAGGAGGCTGATTTTCATGATGCTTTAGAATTCCGTACTAATAAGATCTAATAAGTCTGTGGAACTCACACCATATAATTACTGCTGTTAATGCAGCACAAATGCAGCCTGCTTCATTCACACTGCTACAATTATGGCTGTATTGCTGATAATGTCCTAAAATCACAGCCTTGGAAGATTCCCTTCTGCTCCACTAGAGAAGTTCCAGTGCTGGAGGACAAATCTGCAGCATAGTTCATAGATCTCCCTGCTCAAACACACCTACAGTACTAAACCTGGAAAAAGCTGGTGAGCTGAATAAGGAGAGTTTTGCACAGGGAAATTTGCAAACTGTGTTGCAGATTGACCCTCCAGTACTGCAGATGGGCAGCCCTGGCATAGAGGAAAGTGCCCTGTAAGTTGGCAGTGACAATGCCCCAACGTCACCCAGCTGACAGTCAATTATTTCTGTCAGCGGAAGACAATTGCGTTAACTCTCCCTTGGTGTTAAGGAGCACTTTCATATCAGACAGAAGGATTCCTCTCTAACAGGCTGCATGAGCAGCATGCTGAGCAACCAGGGCGTGTACGGTGCAGTCTGCCCTGTAACTGCTATAACTCCAGTAGTGTTATTGCTCATGTACTAAGAGTGCAGTCTGCCCTGTAAC
>JAODKE010000147.1:51941-64084 GCA_026779605.1 Mormyrus hasselquistii
AGCCTTTTTAAATAAAAAAAGAAAAAAGCACACATCACAATAACTGTGTGAATGCTATCATGAAGTAGTATTAATGACATAAAAAATAAAAAGATGCTAACAAACTTACATTTCTGTAAGCCTTGTCTGGTCCTGCACTCTCCACTGTGGTCCACACTATAGCAGAAGAAGAATGACACAGTACAGCTGTATCCATTTATTTAATTGTTGCATTTTCTCTACATACTGTACACTGCAGGTGCAGACACACATTCTATACTCACTTTAGTTTCTCTAGTTTACATTTGGAATCCTCCAGTACAGCAGAGAGCAGCTTCACTCCTGAGTCTCCTGAGTGATTGTAGCTCAGATCCAGCTCTTTCAGGTGAGGGGTTTGACCTCAAAGCTGAAGCCAGGGAAGAACAGCCTTCTTCTGTGACTCTACAGCCTGACAGCCTGCAGAGAGACAGACAAAATAGTTCCAATAGATAAGATCAATTTACCAGTATGAGGATTACTTTTAATATGTGACGACTCCAATAAATTTTTCAATAATTACAGATTTGTCAAGGATCCAGGCGGTTCAGGCACGAGAACAAGGCATGATGCTGCAGAAATGGTGGACAACCCACTTGCGGCTCAACAATACAAAACAGGTTTTTATTAAATTAACTAAAAACACTAGAAAAGACTAACAAAAACAAAGGACTACAAGGGGTCAAAAGTAAACAGACTAAATTACAAAACAGGGCAGGTAACATCAAGCAATATCCAATAATCACAAACAACAGAACATTCACAATCAACAAACCACTGGGGAATAGAACAGAAGCAGGGACTTAATTATTGAAACTAAAACTGGGTAACAAGACTAAGGGTGTACTCACACTAGGCAATTTGAACCGTGCCCGAGTGCGTTTGACCACCAAAGCGCGGTTCGTTTGACTAGTGTGAGTGCTCCCAATCGTGCCTGGGTGCGGTTCATTTAGCCGTCCCTGGCCCGCTTGGAAGAGGTGTACCAGAGCGCGGTTCAGTTGGACTCGGGCGCAGTTCATACGTAGTGTGAGCACTAATCGTGCTGAGTACGAAACAAGACGCGTGACATCACATTTTTGCGACGCTCCAAAACCAACATAGCGAGGAAAGGGTCGATTTGGTCTAAAGCATTTCAGTATATTAATTCTCACCTTGTCGATGTATGGGAACTGTAGTCGATAATCAAAGCTGCAAAGACCTTGCTGCACTTCAGCTGGTACTTTGCAAACCTCCGCATACGAGCAGCACGATTGCGCGAAAATTTCCGTCCCACAGAAGCGATAGACCTGTTTAGTAACAGGCTGTGAGAGGGCTGTGGACCACCGCGGACCAAACGACTCAAAATTACTATCAACAAAGTAACCAGAGCGATGGACTCCATTGCGTTCAGCGAGAGCGCACGTTCTTCCTGTTTATCCTGAAACTGTTGCACCATAACGACGTAAGCGCGCTCCGGCACGAATGCTGAAACCCTATGTGAGTGCAGGCCAGAGGGGGAGTGGGGAGGGGGGACAATCATACTCGGGCCCGGTTCATGGCAACCATGCCTAGTGTGAGTACACCCTAACACAGAACAGGTGAGAATAATTAATAAAGAATGGGAAACAGGTCACAGGTGAAAATAATTAACCCAAAGGAACTAAAACAGGGAAACTAATGCCTTGTCCACACGTACACGGGTATTTTTTTAAACGTAGCTTTTTCTATACGTCTTGGGCTTTTGTCCACATGTAAACGCCGTCTCACTGAAAACGGAGCTTTTGCAAAACTCCATCCAGGGTGAAAATTTTAAGAAACTCCTTTTCAGCGTCAACATGTAGACAGGGAAAACAGTATTTAGCTCGAAACGTCGGATTGTGCGCCATTTTGTCCACTTTTTTTTTAACGTCAGAGCGTACACTGTGCCCTACTGTAACTGTTAAAGTAGGGGGGGTGGGGGAGCCTCTTCCGGGAGCATATGCAGGGTCAACTGAAAGATTGCAATTGGTTGCATTTACAGGCCGCAAATGGACTTGAAATACCCTATGTGGGCTATGTTGAGTTGGCAGTTGAGGTTTTTGGTAAACATCTACCAAAGAGAGGCTGGTTGGTGGTTAGGGATCCTCCTGGGCTGCGTGGTTCTCCTAGTACACCAGGGGTGCTGGGAATGAACGTGATCAGGGAATGTTATACTGAATTATTTATCCAGTATGGTTCAGCCTTTTTTGATGGTCCCACCATCGGCCCAGAGGTTCAACGTGGAAGGAGGCGTTCCAGTTCTGCCAGCAAGCTCAAGTTAATGATCCTTACTCCACGGGATTGGCAAAAGTAAGAGGCCGAAAGGCTGTCTATATACCAGGGGGAACAGTTAAGTTTGTTGCAGCAACCTGCGCTGAAGAGTTGGGCGGAGCTTCAGGGGAAGTTCTATTTGAGCCCCCTAGTGCAGCTTGGCAGCTCCCAAGTAGTTTGTTGCCCCTTCCGGCCTTCCTCAGAGTATTTAAGGGGACTGTGCATGTTCCTATTTTGAACATTAACAAAACCATGGCCATTCTTTATCCGCGCTGTCCAGTGGATATAGTGACACAGGCCCAAGTAGTAAGTCTGCCTCCCAGGTTATAACCACTCGGGATCAGCGAGCTTCTACTGTGGCTGGTGTTCTCCTTAGGGAATGATTCTATCGTTTTGGAGTTCCAGCAAGGCTCCATTCCGATCAGGGTCGGTGTTTTGAGAGTGCGATTGTCCATCAGTTGTGTGATTTGTATAACATCCAGAAGACTCGCACTACTCCTTATCACCCTCAAGGGAATGGTCAGTGCGAACGCTTCAATCGCACAATGCATAACTTATTATGCACCTTGTCGACAGAACAGAAGAGCCACTGGCCACAGTATCTTCCACAGCTGGTATTTAGTTATAACACGACCCCACATCAGACTACTGGTGAGTCTCCACACTTTCTGATGTTTGGCCAGGAACCTCAGTTACCAGTGGATTTTCTTTTGGGTAGGAGGTCAGAATCGTGGAGGGGTACTATGTGTGAGTGAGTGCAGGAACATCAGAGGCGCTTGGAGGTGGCTTTCAGTAGTGTCCAGGGGAAGTTGAAACTGCAAGGGCAGTGTGTGCACCATTGGAGGTGGGTGAGTTGGTGTATCTGCGTAACCATTCAGTGCAGGGCTGTAATAAAATCCAGGATGTTTGGTACCCGGTGGTATACCAATTGTTGCGAGCGCCTGCGCCCGGAGGAGTAGTATATACTGTGGCACCCATTCAGGATTTGGAACAGGTACAGCAGGTACACCGGACCATGATGAAGTGTGTTCTGTTGAGCAAGCATCTTACCCCGGGGCCCATGGAAGAAGCCAGGGGATCGGTGGCTGGGGATCCTTGCCAGCCGGACATAGCCGATCATGATGGGTGAGTTTCGGGTGTGATCATGGCTGTGCCAGGGGTATCTGAGGTGGAGTCGACAAGGGCACTATCTAGGCCCTGTTCCACTGGTGTATAGGAAGTTGACCTTGGGGCTGAGGACCCCAGACCAGGTGCAGGAGTGTGTAGTTAGTCCCTTGATAGTCAATCTACCATGACTGAGGCTGGAGCCCTACGCCGGAGTACTCGGGTAACGACAGGGCAACATTCTAATGCGCATCGCCTTCCAGTTTCTATGGTGAGCACTAGCATCGGGGCTGCAACTTCGGGGGCACCGGGTTTGGGGGAGGGACTTTTTGATGTGAGTCTTCCAGGGATTGACTTGTTCGTCTTCCGTGTGGCTACAGGAGTGGCATCGACGGGATGTCGATTCAAGTGGAGGGGGTAGAATGTGACCGGTGATTGCTAGGGATGACGTCACCCACGGATCCCGTATCGAGTTGCATGCACGAGAGGCTGGTTAATAGGTAATTTGGGGGTATTCCGCAATGAAGTTTTAATGGGGTAGAAACAGCTGTGCACACAATTAATTAGGATCGGTGTGGATAAAAGTGGTGGGAAGCCGTGGAAGGCGTGGTCCGATTGTTGCCGTGACACTCCTGCGAGCGACGGGAATTGTGAGCAGTTGATTTCGTGTCTGGGCGGCGGTGCAAGGTAATGAGTATTAGTGGTGGGAAGGTTCTTGCTGGATGCGTTTTTCTCTTTTTCGGGTATGTAACAACTGTCGATCTTTTCCCAGGCTGAGTGCTGGGTGATAAGTGTCCGGGTTTATGCTAATGTTCAGGTAGGACGCAGGTGGACACGTGTAGAATAAATGTTGAACTCATGTATCTCGTGAGTATAGTCTGAAACGAGTGTATGTTTGCAGGAGACTGTCACTGCTGTTTTGCCTGTTTTTGATTTCTTTTTTTTGTAAGATTGTGGGTTTTACGGTTGTACGGTTGTGAATAAGGGGGTGGTTACCAGGGCTAACTGGGTACTGGCTGGTATAGTGGGTGGGGAGTTTTGAGGGAATTTTATTGATCTCTTCTCCATCTATAGAGCCAGTGAATGTGGTGCTGGGGTTTTGGGAGTTGAAGGCTTTTTCCTGCACTGCATGGAGTGAATGTGGGGTGAATTAGAGGTACTAACTCCAGGATGTGGTTTGCTGTCTGGTTTGTTTTTATTTATTTATGTTGGAAAATAAGTATTTGGGTCAATAACAAAAGTTCATCTCAATATTTTGTTATATATACTTTGTTGGCAATGACAGTGGTCAAACGTTTTCTGTAAGTCTTCACAAGGTTTTCACACACTGTTGCTGGCACAGCCCGAAGAAAGCACATGGGTCCCCCTCCAATGGGCTCACCACCCACCTGTAGGAGGGGCCATAGGGGTCGGGTGTGGTATGAGCTGGGCAGTGGCCAAAGGCGGGGACCCTGGCGGTCCGATCCTCAGCTGAGCTGGTGCCCAAGGTGGTGAAGTTCCTACTAGATAAAGTCTGGCTCACCTCGACACATGGCTTGGGCTCTGGAACCAGTCTCCTCGAAGGGGGTTGGACCCTCTTCCACTCTGGAGTTGCTCACGGGGAGAGACGCCAGGCAGGGGTGGGTATACTTATTGCCCCCTGGCTGGGCGCCTGTACGTTGGGGTTTACTGCAGTGGACGAGAGGGTAGCCTCCTTTCGCCTTTGGGTGGGGGGGACAGGTCCTGACTGTTGTTTGTGCTTATGCGCCGAGCGGCAGTTCAGAATACCCACCCTTTTTGAAGTCCTTGGAAGGGGTGTTAGAGAGCAGTCCTCCTGGGGACTCTCTTGTTCTACATCGGGACTTCAATGCTCCTGTGGGCAATGACAGACCTGGAGTGGCATGATTGGTAGGAACGCCGCCCCGATCTGAACCTGAGCGGTGTTTTGTTATTGGACTTCTGTGCTTATCACAGATTGTCCATAATGAATGTCATGTTCAGACATAAGGGTATCTATATGTACACCATAGTGAGGGTCTGCTGGCAATGTATGGTGGAATTTCCTGTCAGAAGGAGCTTCTCCCATGTTCAGGGGGAGACATTTAGTCTGAATGGGCCTTGTTTCTTGCCTCCATTGTGGAGGCGGCTGTGGCATAAGGTGGTCGCTGCCTGTCGTTGTGGCAATCCCCAAACCCGCTGGTAGACACCGGGGGTGAGGGATGTTTTCAAGCTGAAGAAGGAGTCCTATTGGGTCTTTTTAGCCAGTGGGACTCCAGAGGCAGCTGACAGGTACCGGTGAGCCAAGAGGAATGCGGCTTTGGTGGTCGGTGAGGCAAAAACTCGGGTGTGGGAGGAGTTTGGCAAGGCCATGGAAAACAACTTCAAGTCAGGAGGCAGAGTCTGGGGACTTGGAGGTGGACTCCCCTATCTTTGCGGCGGAGGTCGCTGAGGTTGTTAAAAAGCTCCTCCGTGGCCGGGCCCCGGGGGTGGATGAGTTCCGCCCGGAGTTCCTTATGGCTTATCTGGATGCTGTGGGGCTGTCCTGGTTGACATGCATTTGCAGCATCGCATGGAAATGGGGGGGTTGTGCCTCTGGACTAGCAGACTGGGGTGGTGGTCCCCCTCTTTAAGTAGGGGGACTGGAGGGTGTGCTCCAACTATAACAGGATCACACTGCTCAGCCTCCCTGGTAAAGTCTATTCAGGGGTTCTGGAGAGGAAGGTCCGTTAGTTTGTACAACTTCAGATTCAGGAAAAGCAGTGTAGTTTTCGCCCTGGCCGTGGAACAGTGGACCAGTTCTATACTATCAGCAGGGTCTTGAAGGGTTCATGGGAGTTTGTCCAACTACTCTAAATGTGTTTTGTGGACTTGGAGAAGGCATTCAACTGTGTCCTGTGGGGAGTACTCTGGGAGTATGGGGTGCCGGGCTTCTGTATGACCGGTGTCAGAGCTTGATCCGCATGGGTGGCAATAAGTCGGGCTCATTTCCGATGAGGGTTGGACTCCATCAGGGCACTGATTCTGTTTATAGCGTTGAGGGTGTTCAGTTTGGTGACCTCAGGATTTAGTCTTTGCTTTTCGCAGATGATGTGATTCTGTTGGCTTCATCGGATCATGACCTTCTGGGACAGTTCACAGCCGAGAGTGAAGTGGCTGGGATGAGAATTGGCACCTCCAAATCCAAGACCATGGTCCTCAATCAGAAAAGGGTGGAGTGCGCTCTCCTGGTCGGGGAGAGGGTCCTCCCCCAAATGGAGGAGTTTAAGTATTTCGAGGTCTTGTTCACGAGTGAAGGAAGGATGGAATGGGAGATCGACAGGTGGATCGGTGTGGCATCAGCAATGATGCGGGCGCTGTATCTGTTTGTCGTGGTGAAGAAGGAGCTGAGCCAAAAGGCAAAGCTCTCGATTCACCAGTCCAACTACGTTCCTACCTTCACCTATGGTCATGAGCTATGAGTAGTGACCGAAAGAATGAGATCACGAGTACAAGTGACTGAATAGACGAAGTGGCTGGGCTGTCCCTTAGAGATAGGGTGAGGAACTCGGTCATTCGGGAGAGACTCAGAGTAGAGCTGCTGCTCCTCCGCTTTGAGAGGAGCCAGAAGAGTGAGTGGTGAAGTGTTCTGGGCATGTGCCACTGGGAGGAGGCCCCAGGGAAGACTCAGGACACGCTGGAGGGACTATGTCTCTCAGTTGACCTGGGAACGCTTTGGGATTTCCCCAGAGGAGCTGGATAAAGTGGCTGGGAAGAGGGAGGTCTGGGTTTCCCTGCTGAGACTACTGCCTCCGCGACCCGATCTCGGATAAGTGGAGGATAATGGATGGATTTCATCGGAGTAGCTGTGCCGCAGCCAATCATAGGAGTTCTACACGCATCATGGAGGGGTAGGGTGGGGGTCGGGGTGGCGGTGCCTGAGCACCTGCCTCTTTTGTCCGAGGGTGTAACCAGACCTTTTACTGTGGGGGGAGGGTGTCAAGGGTGCCTGGTCACCTGCCCCTTCTGTCTGATGACCTTTTACAGTGAGGTGGGGTGGGTGTAATTATTTAATAAAAGAAATTTCATAATTTAATCAAATAAATTAATAATAATTTTATTTACTTTAATCCACTGAACCTGGGCAGTAACTGGATATAATTATATTTTCCAATGTTTTTATTTTATGTTATGTCTCCAGTTAAATGGTTATATATATATATATATATATATATATATATATATATATATCATTGTGTCATTGTGTTCGTTATGTTCAGCTGAAGCAGTAAAGTGAATTTACCTTAATTCACCAGACTGTGGTTTCATTATGTTACTCAGTTATGCTTTGGGTGAACCAGGACATTAATAGGACAGAACAGAAAGCCTTTATTGTCATTGTACAGGTAGGGAATGCTGTAAATAGGCATATAAATATATGAAATGTACATATACAGGGGAGGGAGAAAGCCCCCCCCAGTCATCAGGATTACATTTAGTTACAGTTTAGTCAGAGAGAAAAACTATAAAATTATATTTTTCTTGTTTATTCAGCTCCTTTAACACAGACATTTATTTTAGTCAAATATACATTTCAGAGTACAAAGGATTATAAGGGTTAAAAAGCAGAGATTTTACCTTTTTGCCAGGAGAACAAGCAACACGTCACAGTGACACTGAGGAGTTTCTATCAACCCCAAACCCTGGATAGAGGGACTCAGTGAATGAGGAGGTGAATCTGTGCAGGGGGGTCAATCCATCAGAGGAGACTCTGTAGAAGGTCAGAGCACCAGCCCCCCAGTCCAGATACACTGCTACTCTGCGGGAGTCGGAGGGCTCTATGGGTATGTGAGTCTGTTCATCATTGTGCCAGACAGAATATCTGACAGGATCACACCACAGACTCCATGACTTGTCATTGTTTCCAAGCAGACAGTCATAACTCCCTCCTTTCCTCTCAATACCTTTATAAGTTACTCCAATCAGGGCTCCATCTCCATTCCACTCAACTTCCCAGTAACAGCGGCCAGTCAAACTCTCTCTGCACAGAACCTGGTGGATGCTATCAAATCTCTCTGGATGATCAGGATATGGCTGCTGCTCTGTCCCCCATGTCGCCTTCCTGTTCCCCCCTGACAGAGACAGGCTGCTGTTTGCTGTGTTGGGGTCCAGCGCCAGCTGCCAGAAGTCTGTAGGCAGGAGGAAGAATTATTAATACCATCAGGCAGCCTGTACTTTATGTTTCTGTACAATATAAAAACAGCACAGTTTCCCCAAACGAAGTGGGAACTGAAGTTTATGAAATAGCTCAGGAAACGTCGGACGGTGCCCAATGCCGGGGGGAAGAGCCGCCAAAATGCGACGAAAGCTAAACTGACAGCTTAATTACAGGTAAATAAAATTACAAAGCAGCGACAATCATCACAAGCATATTTCCTACAAAATGGCACCAGAGGTCAATACTAAAAGACAGTGTCGTGTGGCTTGAAAATAGAAATCAATAACAGAATATTTAAGTAATATTATTAATATTTAATGAAAGTGATATTTAATAATAGTTTGGACCTGGATTCTGATACAAATGCCCTCGAAGACGACTCTGGAGTTGTGCTATATGAGGATACAGTATTTGCAGCGATTGTCTGACATGGTCTTTAGTCACAGCAAATCCGCTCTGAATGCATTTCACATGCATCAGCTTATTTCGTGAAGTAGAATTTTGACGTGTCGACATGCAAACAAATAACGTCTTAACACGTACATGTTAAGCCTTTCGGACATCTTATATGGCAAGCTGTTTTAACTTTTAATCAAGTCACACTTTCTCACTAGTCAGAATGGCAATTATAGATATCCACAATTGCATTCTAAGTAGTATAAAATGCATTTCAAGATATCTAAAACTTTATTTCTCCTAGTCACAATTCTATTTAAGATATCTTTAAATCTTTACAAAGTATAAGTAGCCATTTTGACATTTAATCGCTATACTGAATATGTTTTGCAGATATCCATAATTCAGTTCTTCCTAGTTAAAAAGAGCATTTCAGATATCCACAATGTCATTCTTCCTAGGAGAAATTACGTCACTTTTGCCATTCATGTCTATTGGGCTTTCAATTTTAGATATCCACACTTATATTTCAGATATCCAGAATGTTTGTTCTGGATGTCTGCAATTGAATTCTTACTAGGAAAAACTCCCATTTCAGATATCTACAATGCAATTGTTACAAGTCATAATTTACATTTCAGATATCCGAAAGGATACCACCATTTTAGACATTCATAATGTAATTTTGAATATCCAAAAATACATTGTGAATAGTAAAAATGTCATTACGGATATCCACAATTCATACTATGACTAGTAAAAATACATGTATTGCAGATATCTACAACAAGAATTATGCCTAGGAACAATGCAATTGCAGATATCTACAACAGTATTGTGGATATCTGATGAAGAGTGGATACGACTTTTTATCATAAAAACGATCCATTTACTATCCACAATTACTGTCACCTAGCTCCATTTTCATATACCGGTGCTGTACCAGACTAGCTCACACCCTATGCCTGAAGCATGACTGACCCAGAAACAAACCATTTCTACCTGAATGTGGATTTGACTGCTCATATATTTTGGTGCCTGGATAAAGTTTAAGCTAAAATTAAAATATTATGCAGATTGTGCAGTGTGCAGTATTAGTTGGGCAGTGGCCAAAGGCGGGGACCTTGGCGGTCCGATCCTCGGCTGCAGAAGGTAGCTCTAGGGACATGGAATGTCACCTCTCTGGTGGGGAAGGAGCCTGAGCTGGTGTGCGAGGTTGTGAAGTTCTGGCTTGATATAGTCGGGCTCACCTCAACGAATGGCTTGGGCTCTGAAACCAGTCTCCTTGAGGGGGGTTGGACCCTCTTCCACTCTGGAGTTGCCCACGGGGAGAGGCGTCGAGCGGGGGTGGGCATACTTATTGCCCCCTGACTGGGCGCCTGTACATTGGGGTTTACCGCAGTGGACGAGA
Organism: Mormyrus hasselquistii; assembly: GCA_026779605.1. Lineage (NCBI taxonomy): Eukaryota > Metazoa > Chordata > Actinopteri > Osteoglossiformes > Mormyridae > Mormyrus > Mormyrus hasselquistii. The sequence continues at coordinate 62,309 of JAODKE010000147.1, forward strand.
GGGTAGCCTCCCTTCGCCTTCGGGTGAGGGGCCGGGTCCTGAGTGTTGTTTGCGTTTATGCGCCAAGTGGCAATTCAGAATACCCACCCTTTTTGGAGTCCTTAGAAGGGGTGTTGGAGAACACTCCTCCTGGGCACTCTCTTGTTCTGCTGGGGGACTTCAATGCTCACGTGGACAATGATAGTGAGACCTGGAGTGGCGTCATTAGGAGGAATGGCCCCCCCAAACTGAACCCGAGCAGTGTTTCATTGTTGGACTTCTGTGCTCGTCACGGATTGTCCATAATGAACACAATGTTCAGACATAAGGGTGTCCATACGTGCACTTAGCACCAGGACACCAGGCCGCAGTTCGATGATCGACTTTGTAGTCGTGTCATCGGACTTGCGGCCACATGTCTTGAACACTCAGGTGAAGAGAGGGGCGGAGCTGTCAACTGATCACTACCTGGTGGTGGGTTGGCTCCGATGGTGGGGGCAGAAGCTGGCCAGGCCTGGCAGGCTCAAGCGTATAGTGAGGGTCTGCTGGGAATGTCCTGCAGAATCCCCTGTCAGGAGGAGTTTTAACTCCTTCCCATGTTCCGGGGGAGGCGGGGGACAATGAGTCTGGCTATGTTCCGTGCCTTCATTGTAGAGGCTGATTAGAACTGTGGCCGTAAGGTGGTCGGTGCTTGTCGCGGATGCCGACAAGCTGAAAGAGGAGTCCTATTGGGCATTTTTAGGTGGTTAAAAAGCTCCACAGTGACCGGGCCCCGGGATCCGCCTGGAGTTCCTTAAGGCTCTGGATGCTGTTGGGCTGTCCTGGTTGACATGCATCTGCAGCATCGTGTGGACATCAGAGGCAATGCCTCTGGACTAGCAGACCGGGCTGATGGTCCCCCTATTTAAGAAGGGGGACCAGAGAGGGGATCACACTCCTCAGCCACCTGGATAAGGTCTATTCGGGGGTTCTGGAGAGGAGGGTCCGCTGGATTGTCGAACCTCGGATTCAGGAGGGGCAGTGTGGTTTTCGCCCTGGCCATAGAACAGTGGACCAGCTCTATACTCTCTGCAGGGTTTTGGAGGGTTCATGGGAATTTTCTCAACCAGTCTACATGTGTTTTGTAAACTTGGAGAAGGCATTCGACCGTGTCCCTTGGGGAGTCCTGTGGGGGGTGCTCCGAGAGAATGGGGTGGCGGGCTTCCTTTTGAGGGCTGTTCATTCCCTATATGACTGGTGCCAGAGTCTGGTCCTCATGGTCGGCAATAGGTCGCACTCGTTCCCAGTGAGGGTTGGACTCCATCAGGGCTGCCCTTTATCACCAATTCTGTTCATAGTTTTTATGGACAGAATTTCTAGGCGCTGCCAGGGCGTTGAGGGTGTCCGGTTTGGTGACCTCAGGATTAGGGCTCTGCTTTTTGCGGATGATGTGGTCCTGTTGGCCTCATCAGACCGTGACTGTCGGCTCTCGCTTAGACAGTTTCCAGCCGAGTGTGAAGCAGCTGGGATGAGAATCAGCACCTCCAAATCGGAGACTATTTTCCAATCAATAATTTAGCTGTCATATTTCATGGAGCTGTATGCTCCTCCATCTCCCCCCACTCACAGCCGCTTCGCTCATTATCACCCCCCCCCTCAGGTCAATTTTAATCCCGCTCCAAGGAAATCTCTCACTGTTGTCTCCTTAAACAAAAACAATCTGCATGATATTTTAATTTTAGCTTATACTACGGGGCCGTTGAATGCTTGAATCTGATTGGCTGACGAACGTTCTGAGGTGTGCAATTATTTTCAGGG
>JAODKE010000148.1:7337-25565 GCA_026779605.1 Mormyrus hasselquistii
AACAAACACAAAACAAACATCAGACAAATATTTCAGATGTGTGTTTGTTTGGAGGGTGGCAGAGGTGGGGGGGGGGGGGGGGGGGGGGGCGGGGGATTAGTTCAAGAATGAGGCTCCATTGATAATCGTCTGTAAGCGATGCTGGCTGTGGCCAGATTCCATTACCGGCAACCCTGCTGATTTTTTCATGCATTACTTCCCCTTTTATTCAGTGCTTGTGCGATCAAAAATGAAAATTTTAAGTAAAACATTTCAGCTAAGAATTTGTGGCAGTTGCCATTATCACTTGTCAAATTAGTCATTGCATCCAACAAATTAATATTCGGGTTTCTGGCAAGTGATAAACAATCAAAGTATTTCCTGTCAAGTGTCGTGACATAAGTAGCACTTTTTCCCTGGCAAAAATTCACCCAAATTCACTGACTTGTACTTTTTTCTGCACATTGTGCTAAGTGTCAATGGAACATCATTCAGGCTACCCCTAATAGACAGCCTTAGGTGCCAAGTGAACTGGGTGAATAAGCTGACACATAAATAAAATTAAATTATGGTCGTGCCACAATGCTATAATATCACAGCACTTGCCACATGATGATAGCGTTTATTCTGATGCTAAATTATACTGTAGTTCAGCTTAAATAACCAAGGAACTTGATTTGTCACCATTGCGGCTTACTCTGCTGGACCTGCATACTATTCACTACTTCAGCATCCAGGTCTTCAGACCAGAAGAAGCTGACAGCACTACTGACTGTCTTGATAAACAGCCGACAGAACCCATTCCTTACGTCTGCAATACTGAGATCAGAGGTTTATAGTGCACTGTCTGAGGTCAGCAGTGAATTTCCTGGGTTAATGCTCTTCTCAGTTATTTCCTGGATGTGCAAGTACTCTTGTGCACCCAAGAGTGAGCATAAGTCCTTAAACAAGAACATGACCTAGCACATTAAGGTCCATACTGGTCCAGCACATGTGCCATAACTACCAAATGGTGCCACCTCTGCTTAACGAGGCTTCGGATGAGATGTACTTTATTAAGCAAAGGCGTGTTGGGACAGATGTATTTTACTGCACAGGCCACACGTGACGATCGCATAACATTCTTCAAAAATCAGCATGAGTTTGAAACACAGAAGCACAGTCTCAGACAGACTGCCCAACACCCTCTGCACCCCACTCAGAATGTTGCCTCACCATATGCACACATTAAGGTCAGAGACAGGAAAAAAAAGCTTACAGTTAAGGATGCAGCATCCCATTTAACTTCAGCAGCAGCTGGTAATATTAAATTGCTAAGAGACTTTGTCTGGGAGAGTTTCTAGAGCCTCTATGACAGCAGTATTGGAGAATTAAAGAAGGGATTTTATAACAAGCTAAAACTATTTTCTATTAATGGATAAAAATATGCAATTCCACACTAACGGGATTCAGAAGTGCTTGTCTTCAAAGGAACACACTGCATGCCTGTATTCTTTCAGATTTCCTGCACCCACTGACAAACTTCATTGGTATATTTATTGTGTGATTCAAAATAAGGGTTCAGTCCGAGAGCAATTCAGTTCAGGGAAGATGGCTACTGACATGTTAATCGGATGCACCAAAAATAAACAAGTAATCATTAACTATTTGCAAATTGTAAATCGATGTTTTATGAATCCATCCAGCCATCCATCTTCTAACCACTTACCCTGGTCAGGGTAGTAGCGAGGCATGGAGCCCATCCCAGACAACAGGGAGCACAAAGCTGAGGTACCCGCTGGTGGAAATGCCAGGCCTTTATAGGAATGTTCTTTCTTAATATGGCTCAGTCACTACTCTTCAAAGAAACATGCTGCTGAGAAGATGACACACAGCGGTGGTGAGAGACACGGCGGCACATCGGGATATCCTCAGTGCCTGTCATCTCGGGTGGGGGCTGGGCGACCAGCTCCGTAATCACAGGACAAACCCGTCATTAAGGGTTCGCCACGGGTTCAAGGCGTGACCGGCGAGTGATATGAGGCGGACCCACAGTCTGCGTGCGCCTGTCTACACGTATTCGCACTTAGCGGCAAATTGGCTCAACTGATTACTGACCGCTTATGGCAGAGACAGCAATCACCAGTGATAGTGACACTCTACCACTGGATGCCAGTTATGATTTCTGAAACGGGCGAGGCAGTGGGAATGAGGCATATCCCACGCTGGAAAGCAATGCACCTACAGCTGTTCATTTTTAATTCAATTCTGCGACAACACAGAGCCAATTAAATCAATAAAAATGGTAAACCCGCACAAATAATCTATATATAAGATCTATATTTGTAGTGGAAAACATTATTTTACTTGTGTGGTTCCAGAAATACTAACAATGCACCTGAAAAAAACATGTGAATGACATTAGCAGCTTATTGATTAATGAGTACGCACCCTTCTGATGATGTATTTTAAACAGTGTTTGCAGTTTGAAGACAAATGACAATCGAAAAAATGGCTGAGGCAGTAATTTGTCTGATGATATAACATGAATTACATTGAATAGTCAGTAACAAATTGACATAAACACTTATAATAAACTTACAGTTCTAGGAAAATGAAAAATACAACCTGAATGGAGTTTCAAGATGATACAATACAATGTCTATTGCATGCAATACAAAATCAGACATGTAGGGAGCTGTCAGAGATGATGGTCATCAACAGCGGGCTGAAATGAACATGGGCTATGACGACATACTGAAGCTTTTGGTTGCAGGCTTTGTTTTTCCAAATGTCAAGAGCGACCCCTTGTGGTCATAAAGCACAAAACAAGAACAGGAAAGCGTAATGAAGACCAACTGCAAAGGTGAGTCCAGTAACCGCAGATGCTGGGAAAGCAGTTGCCCAGTAGGCAATGTCTTTGGTCAGAAAAGGCAGCAAAATCGAAATGCTATATGATATGCGGTCGAGCAGAGTTCAATACATCCGGCAGGATGATCTGAAAGGAAACTCCTGTTAACAGGAATTATTACGTTAGGAGCATCAACGGCAGCGTAATTTCTGGCTTGTCGGTTCCGTACATGAATGTGCAAGTATGGTTTGCAAATCACTTTTTCTGCCCGTTTTCCTCCATCCACACCGAAGCAGAGATCTCCGCGCTATTTATGAAAATGGGTATATTTAATTAAATGTTTGTGGGTTTTGGACAAACTATAATCTCAGTTGTTCTTTTTGAATGAACAAATATTAGAGGTATAAACCTTTCCATTCATGTAGCTGCTGAAATTATCAAACACATCCTTTAAGGCTACTTAAAAATAGTTTTCTATTCATCAAAGAGTTGCAAAATATTCCTTCATTCTCCTTTGAAGAACTTTTAGGTCTTCAGAAGTCTCACTACAACAGTACAATCTGTACCGAACACTTAAACCCAGCACTTTGTCGTAACTTTATAACAGAAATGCCGCTTTAGTGTGTCCCTCTCCCCCTGGTCCTAAACATAGCCAGCAATGTGAAATTGGAGAGGTGATGTTACATACTGTATCATACTGTATACCATATATGATCACGCCCCTGGATATTTGAAGCCGCAGACCTGCATGGAACTCGGGGAGCCGAGAATTGTGCCTTTCCTGCGCAACTCCATGCGTCTAGCGCAGGTCACCTGCTGAACTGCCAGTACTGGACTGCAGAGGGCGCCGTGGCCCCACAGAAAGGTGCACCACTGAAACTGTAAGTGGCGGCTGATGAAATAAATACCACTCTAAAGCTTCTTCAGTACAGCGTAAAGGAGTCCTTGGAGCTGTACCTTGTTCAAGCGCGCCTTGCTGCATGGCACAGCGGCCGGGGAGCTACAAAGACAGTGTGCGCCTGGCACTGGTCCTGGAAAGGAAGGCATTTAAAACCCTCCTCAGCCTTTCCCCGGGTGAGAAGAAGGACTAAGCTGCTCTGCTCATGCCCCTAGAAGAGATGGTAAGGGGGGGGAGGGTGAGACTCCAGGCGCACCCAGAGCAGACCCCTGTGTTTATGCATGGCAGGCTGCCCACGCTTCCCCAGCACCATGCAGGAGGAGCTGGCTCTCCGTGCCTTTATCAAGGCCCTGGCACCCGAGAGGCTGTGGCAGCATAGCCAGGTGCAAGCACCAGCTGAGTTAGCTAATGTTTTTGTGGAACTGGAGAGAACAGAAAAGATCTCCTCTCTACTGGCAAGAGGACTGTGTAAGGAATAGCATGCAATGGTAAGCCCTCCTGGGAGATGGTCCAGGCAGGAGCGGCACCAGCTGAGGTGGCTGCTAGACCGACATCTGGATATCTTCCCAGCCTGAGACGACAAGTGCAAACTAACCATACTCGTCCAACACTGGTTCGATATTGGAGATGCCTAACCCTTCCATCACCTCTTTGGTGAGCTCCTGCGAAGCTTCAGGCATTGGAGCCAAAGATCCAGAAAATGGCAGCAGCAGGAAAACTCAAGCTTCTGACATTCTGTGGGCTGCCCTGGCAGTCCAGTTCAAGCAGATGGATGGGTGAAAACCGGGTAGGCCTTGTACCTGCTGCCTCAGATTGATGACGCACTGGGCCAAAGTGGTTCAGCTCCTAAGACCTCCAAAGCAGCTTTTAGCAGGTCATAGTGGCCCCTGATGTAGAGTCAAGACCACATTCACCATTAGTTAGGGTCTATGGCAGTTCCGGGTCATGCCTTTTGGGCTCAGCAACACCCCGGCCACTTTCACATGGTTAACGGAGCAAGTGCTGGCCCACGTCTCTTGTAGTGCATCATGTACCTGGATGGTCTGTTACCATCACTGCAGAATACAAGAGAGTGCTTAAAAACCTGTAAACTATCGTCATGGCCATCTGCAAAGTTGAACTGTACCTCAAGCCCTAGATTTGCTCCCTTCTGCAGTGGAAAAAAGCGTTTGATATGTGCAAGTTGTGGGTGGGACTTTGGCATTGAAGACCCAGTTTGAGAGCACTTCCCAATGCGTCAGAAGGGGTCACCGCCCAAGCTGGACAGTCACTTGAGCGGACTGAGTGATATCCGCCACTTCTCTAATGGCTACCTGGGCAACCAAAGATTGTGGTCCTGAAGAGGGACAGTAAATAATAAGTGCTGTAGCTCTGTAATGTTATGCATGCGTTTCCGTAAGCATCTACACAAAATGTGAGTGTTGTATAAATTGCCGGCTTCCCTCTCTGTTATCTCTGGCTGTCAAAAGTCCAAACTTCCATTTTAACAGAGCTGTTATCTCCATGAATAAAATGACCCATGCAAATACTACAGTATGTTTGGTTTTATTAATTGCTTTGTTTTTTGAATCTCTACTGTTTGTACAAGTCCAGCAAAAGAGGGTCTGGGAAATTTAATGCTAAGAAGGTTATTTTGTTTTCAGCAGGAAAGTACTTTATAAGTGACATGCGTGAAACTAGTAATTAAAATGGCTTCTGCAGATGATAAGACTTTATCCTTACAAATTAATTTGGCAGAAGCAGAAAACAGAATTTTATTTTACAGGCACAAATTTTGAGTAGACCATTGAGCTATTCATCAATGGAATGAATTATAATTCAATTTGTAGGCTGTCATAATGAGGATGTAAATTTGAGTAACCTGGCAACTGAAACTCTACATGTGTTTCCTTTGCTGGCTGGCAGGCATTTATTTCACCTTTACATTTGGATTTTGGCAGAGTTACATGGAGAATGAGAGAGAAAAAAATAACTATTGCATTTTCATTATTGATCAGGCATATGCAACGTGTATGACAAGTAACATTGTACTTGAATTTCCTAAAAAAGCTTGCCCTACACCTCTGGGACCTGGGTTCAAGTCTCTACCCAGGTTCCACATGTATAGAGTTTGCATGTTCTGCCTGGGTTGTTGTGGGGTTTTCTCCAGTCTTCCCCCACAGTCCAAAAATATGCTGAGATTGATTGGAGTTGCCTATAGGTGTGCTTGTGTGAGTGACTGGTGTGTGAGTGACTGGTGTGTGAGTGCATGGTGTGTGAGTGACTGGTGTGTGAGTGACTGGTGTGTGAGTGTCCTCCCCGATGGGTTGGTGCCCCATAAGAAATTTACAAATGATAGGAGGCCATTCGGCCCATCAAGCTTGTTTGGGGCAAACTTAACTAATAGCTCAGTTGTTAAAATCTTATCTAGCTCTGATTTAAAGGAACTCCAGAGTTCAGCTTGCACTATACTAACAGGAAGACTATTCCATACTCTAACTACACGCTATTTAAAGAAGTGTTTTCTCAAATGTTCTGCTAATTTCCACCCTGACTTTCATGACCCTGAATATAGTAAGTGGTTACAGAAAATGGATGGATGTTTAGAACATTATAGGTGATTCTTATTCAATAAATGTATAAATTCATCAGCTTTATCTAAAGGGACATACAAGTGAGCGATCAAGGTTACACAGCCAACTGGAGTTAAGGACCTCACTCAAGGGCTCGTTGGTGACATCATTCTTCCGACAATGGAATTTGAACCGGCGACCTTCTGGTTGCAGACATTGGTGACTACAGGCTTTTCCCTCAGGAGGTGCAAGGTGAGAGAGCCCAAGCAGTGAATAATCCAGATAAATACTTTTGTAAAATATATATAAATTAAAAAGACATAATAATAATTTACATTTACAATAAATTATTACATATATATATACACTTTGATATGACTAACACAAGCCAAATTATCAACATGACTTTACAATATACAGTCTCGATCAAAAGTTTAAGACCACTTGAAAAATGGCAAAAATCATATTTTGGTTAGATCTTAACAAGGTTCCAAGTAGAGCTTTAACATGCAACAAGAAGAAATGGGAGTGAGACAAAACATTTTTTGAGCATGCAATTTAACAACGCTTAAACTGAAACAGGCTGTTTCACAGCTGATCAAAAGTTTAGGACCACACCTCCAAAAAAACCCATAAACACTCCCAAAACAGAAATCAAACTTCCAAACATGAACTTAGTACTGAGTAGCTCCACCGTTATTGTTGACCACTTCAAAAATGTATTGCAGCATGCTTGATGCAAGCGTTTCTATGAGGTGAGTGGGAACATTTCTCCAAGTGGCAAAGATGGCCGCATGAAAGGCATCTACTGTCTGGAACTGTTGTCCATTTTTGTAAACTTCCCTTGCCATCCATCCCCAAAGGTTCTCAATTGGATTTAGATCAGGGGAACACGCAGGATGGACCAAAAGAGTGATGTTATTCTCCTGGAAGAAGTCCCTTGTCGTATGGGCATTGTGTACTGTAGCCTTGTCCTGTTGAAAAATCCAGTTGTTACCACACAGACGAGGGCCCTCAGTCATGAGGGATGCTCTCTGCAACATCTGGACATAGCCAGCAGCCGTTTGACGCCCCTGCACCTCCTGAAGCTCCATTATTCCATTGAAGAAAAAAGCATCCCAGACCATTATGGCGCCCCCTCCACTATGGCGAGTAGAAAACATTTCAGGTGAGATCTGCTTGTCATGCCAGTAACGTTGGAAACCATCAATACCATCAAGGTTACATTTGTTCTCATCAGAGAATAAAACTTTCTTCCACCTTTGAATGTCCCATGTTTGGTGCTCTCTTGCAAAGTCCAAACGAGTAGTTCTGTGGTATTCAAGGAGACGAGGCCTTTGATGACTTTTTTTGTTTTTGAGGCCCTTCAGTCTCAGATGCCGTCTGATGGGTATGGGGCTGCAGTCGGCACCAGTAATCACCTTAATTTTGGTCGAGGATCGTCCAGTGTCTTGACAGACAGCCAATTGGATACTTCAGCCGAGTTCTTGAAATTTATTTTTGGTCTTCCACTTGACTTTTTTGTTCCATAATGCTCAGGATCATTTAAGAAATTAAAATGACCCTACTTATGCAGTTCAACAACCCAACCACATTCAAAAGGAGAGTTTTTTTGCCTTTGCCATCAGAACGTCAAGTCAGTGTGACTCACTGACAGAAAATGGCAACGAATCCACATCTTTACATAGATTTGGCCTTTTAAAGGCATGTGGTCCTAAACTTATAGACTGGGGCTGGCTGGCGTCGTCGGTCAGCTTGTGTCTTTATCCGTTTCGCTCTTCGGGACAGTTGTTAATGAGCCTGATTCCACACCCACTCACACCACCGGTACCATTAGTCAACGGCAGGGACACCTGAGGGAGAAGAATGTCAGAGGATGCTGGAAACCCAACACACACTGAAAAGGGGTTAGTCCCGTAGCAGAATGAATCAGAGAATTCCGCGTGTACTCCGTCCAGGGCAGGAACCGGGACCACTTGTGTGGCTGGTATGAGCAGAGGGTCTGCAGTATCTTACCTATTTCCTGATTAACCAGCTCTGCCTGTCCGTTGTAATAATAATAATAATAATAATAATAATAATCAAACCCTTTATTGTCCCTGTCATGATCCGCTCTGTTCGATCCTCCCGTGTGCCACGCCCCCTCATTCCCCACGTGTATTTCCCTGATTGTACTCGCCTGTTGCCAGTTAGTTTCTACTTGTCCAGTGTATTTAGTCCTTGTCAGAGTCCGTCTTCCCCAGACTTGTCATTGATGTTCGTTGCCGTGTGCTCCCCCGTCTACCTGTCAGCCTGAATAAACCCCTTTTCCCGTATTTACGGCGTGCTCGCCTTCTTCCTTGCTTGCCTGTGTCCTTGGTCACGACAGTCCCCATGGGGAAATTTTTTTTACGCCTCCCTCAACTTGCTTGTTGTAGAGCAAGCTGTCCGCGAAAGGCAGCCACCTGTTGGGGCACCCAGGTAACCCATAATACCTCCCCAAGTTCTAAAGCGGACGGAAGCTTAGGAAGAGGGACTGGATGGTGATGTGTCCTCGTGAGGGAGGTAGATCAGTAATAAAGTCCATAACCAAGTGGGACCACGGTCATGATGGAACTGGTAATGACTGAAGCAGTCCGAAGGGGGGCTGTGTTGGAGACCTACTCCGGGCACACACTGGGCATGACAGGATGTAATTCTCGGTTTCTCATCGCCAACCCGGCCACCAATAGTGCTTAGCCATGAAACGGGTTGTTGTCGAAATTCCAGGGTGTCCGGAACCTAGGGAGGTCTGTACCCATTGAAGGATCGAGTTTCGCAGTTGAGATGGCACGTATGTTCGTCCCGCTGGGCAATCCGGGGGGGTATGTGCCTCTCATTGTATTGTTGAAGTCTGAAGCTGTTTGATTCCCCTGGCATAGATCAAGGACCCGGTTGCAAAGACTTCGGCCGACAGAGGAGTGATCAAAGATGGCCTGAAAGGCTTCTTGGAAATCCCAGGATGATTGTAGCAAGGTGTATTATTCTGCCCACAGCACTGTAGCCCAGGTCAGTGCTCGGCCCCCAAGAAGGGAAATAACAAAATGGACCTTGTCCTCATCTGACTGGAATTGGGACAGATGGTGAGTTATGAACAGCCCACACAGCATTAGGAAGGACTGACAGATGTCATAGCGAGTCGGAAGAGCGACTGGGACAGGTATTCTGGGTGGTGAGCTCGGGAGGGAGACCAGTGCAGCTCATTCTTGAAGGAGCTGTCCCACCAGCTCTGTCATGGATTGGACCTGTTCTTGCAGCTGGTTCACCTGGTCCTGCATCTCCATTATGTCGGTGAGGTATTCTGTCACGACAGAACACTCGAGTGGGGTTTGAGACTCTTTATTGGAGCGAGATAGAATCGGGTCCAGTACACAAGCAGGGTCAAAGCCAGAAATCAGTCGGATACCAGTTACCAAAGCCAGGGGATGATCCAAAAGAGAAGTTGTGAAGCCGGGCGTAGTGGAGTCAAGTAACCGGGAGTCTTTGTCCAATGACGTGGACGAAATACACAAGGAGGAGCCGCGAGGGAGGATCAGGGCTGGTCAGAGGGAAGGTGGGAAGAAGTAGAAGGTGCGGGCAGAGGGAGTAGGAAGAGTTAGGCGGAGCGGAGCTGCAACCCAGACTGGGGTTAGAATCGCTCGGATGTGTCATAATCAACAATACCTTGCACGGAGCAATCTCCGTGCGGAGTTTAAATAGTTGGGTAGGCATGGCGCTAATTCCCAGGTATGGCTCCCTCTGTTGTCATGACAAAGACATTATAAATGTGAATAGGGAGGTCATATACACTAGTACTGTATAAGGTGAAACACATTTTAGGTTTAACTCCAGCACGATGCAAGGCATTCATATATAGGGACCATTCATGTTAATTCAATCCTAAATCAATCGTCTGTCTTTCTCTGACAGAATTACCTAATGGATCCTCGTCAGTTCAAGTTAAATATCCTGTGATCTGCAAGAGCTGCGACTAGATCATCAGTTGTCATCTGTCTGGACTTATCTACAGCCCTCAACAAAGTGATCCTTCACCCCCTGGTCAATTTGGCATCACAGGTGTCACATCAGGTAAGAACTTGTGTACCTCAAGGTTCCGTTCTTGGCCCCTCCTCTTCTCTATGAACACCGCCTCTAGAGGCCTGATCATCCAGTCTCACGGCTTCTCTTATCACCACTAAACAGAAAATATAGCGCTCAACCTGACCTTCCCTCCAGACTACAGCTCAGATTTCCCCATGCCTTGCTGACATCACAGCTGGAATGAGGGATTGCACCTCCAACCAAAAATTTTGAAGATCCAGTTTCTTCCCTGCCAACCCTATCATGCAATATGACATCACTGTCCACCTTGTATGATCAGTATATTCATCAGCATTTGCTAGGAACCTAGGGGCAATGATAGATCACTGGCAACACTGGAGCGATCTGACTATACCGAAGATATATTTTGTATAACATATCTAACCCTAACTCAAAGCATAATATAGCCCTAACAGTAGCTCTAACACTATCTCTAACTGATTATGGGCTTGGCACATCTCGACAGCCAAATGTTTGTTTCAGCCACAGATAGCATTTTCAGGCACTGTTATGTCTGGCAGTTATGCATCGCGATTAAGTAATCTAACATTGCATAGTTCTACCCTTTCTGCACGCTACTGTATACTGAGCTGCTCCCATGGCCTTCCTGTTAGCTACAATTATCTGGTCATTCTCCTCTGACCTTTGTCATTAAAAAGGTTTATTGGCCACAGAAAAGACACTGACTCGACATGTATCCTTCATAACACCATTCTCTGTAAACTCGAGACATGGTAGCGTGAGAAAATATCAGAAGGGTGGCTGCTTCTAAAATGCTACAACCGCATACGGCACCAAGAATCACAACACATTTGTTAAGATCAGGCATTTTAGCCACACTAATACTTTTTGAACAGTATGTGAGCCTCTTGACCCTGTCTGTGTGCAACTAACTGTACACTGATACTATCTTCCTCATGAGCTGTATGGATGTCAGTCAATTTGCTACAGGTGTGCTGTAAATACAAATGTATTGAATATGAAAACAAACAAAACCTTACAGTTTGAAGTCACTGCAAATTCCCAAAACAGAAAAAAAATAATGCAAGTGAAACAGCTTCAATACTTTTAGAACAAAGTGCATTGGTTTGTTTTGGCTTCATATTGTATTTCCGTCTTCTTTCATTGCATTTTTGCTTTTCAAAATATTATTGCAGAAATACCATTATTTACAAATTCACAATATATCTTGGAAATAGAAGTATCAGATAAAATATAACTAGTCAAACAAAATACTCACTAATGACCTTCAGATGAATATTCCATTGTTGTCATAAAGACTGTCAATTAGAACACCTTTCAACATTATTAGGCACAATGACTACTTTGTATATATAAAAAAATATGTTTGAAAAACAAACAGCCTAATTTGTTTAATGTAGATATCTTTACTTATCAAATTAAACTATAATCTCAATATTTATATATGGTGCACATTTAAATAATATTTTTTCTTCTACCTTTTTCTGTTTTGATTTGTATTTCTAATGTATGATTACTAATTAGTGCTTTCTTCCAGTAAGCACAACACAATTTGATGACAATGCAAATCAGAATTTGAGGCCTTAAAGTATGTTGTTATTCCTTGTTGTTCAGAAATATGACGAGTAACGTAACTAATATGACAAGTTTCATAGAGACATTTCAGACCTTTTGGGTAAACAGAAATATGAAATTAGTATTGCTGAAAACCACTTTTATCATTTGCAATAAATACAGAAGTTGTTTACAAAAAAAGCCACTGCAGTTTGACCACGGACACAGCAAATTAACCTGAATTGTGTTGTTACTCCTTGAGTATTTCTGTCTAGGAAATGTGCTCATTCTATATAAATGTAAACATTTATATAGTTTTATTATTTATTTAACCTGTTACTGTATGTTTAGGTTCCAATATAGTAAGCCACTGTGCATTTTGTTTAATAGCTATGACATTTAATAGTCATAATGAAATAAAATTTTATGAAAAGCAGAATATGAACTGTATTTTACAGTCTATTCAGGGACTATAAAAACTAACTTAAAAAAAAATAATAACTCATGTAGTGTGCTTTATTATCCTCTAGATGCCTCTGATTTGCAGTTTATTACCATCCCCACTGCATCTGGGGAGCATAACCTGATTCAGCATGATGAAACAACTCAGGATCCTGGTTGGCAATCCCCCAGGCTAACATGCGGTTCAGTCCCACCCAGAAGGATCTGCCGCAGGCAAGTGCCTCATTTGGGACTCCTTGAGCATCTGCTCGTTCAACACAAAGTCAAACCAGCCGTACTCAAGGATTTTCAGAAGAGACACAGTACCAAAGGAGTCCAGCCTTCGTCTCAGCTCGGTGGATAGCGTCCATGTCTCACAGCCATACAGTAAGCCAAGGAGAACCGGCACTCTAAAGACTTGGACCTTCGTCCTCTTACAGAGATATCAGGAGGACCGCACACCCCTTTCCAGTGACCTCATGAATCCTCACGCTCTCTCAATTTGACTACTTGATTCATAGGAAGAGTCACCAGAGACATGAATGTCGCTACCAAGGTAAGAACCTCTCAACGAGGTCGACATTCTCTCTGCAGAAAGACACACTGCTGACAGCTATGCCCAAAAGGTCATTAAAGGCCTGGATCTTGTTTTTGATCCAAGACACTCACATACTCAAGCATTCGGGCTCCTCGCTCGATCTTGGAGAGCCCTGATCAGAGCCTCCGTTGACTCCACAAAGATCACGGTATCATCATCAAAGTCGAGATTGGTTCATCTTTCCTCGCCAATAGATGCCCCACAGGCGTTAGACCCCATGACCATACCCAACACCTAGTCCATACACACATTGAACAGAGTGGGTGTGAGAACATGTAAATGGACTGCGTTTATATAGCACTTTTCTACTCCTACGAGTACTCAAAGCGTTTTACAATCCAATCTCACATCTACCCATCCATACACCAGTGGTGGAGGCTGCCATGCAAGGTGCCAACCTGCTCACCGGGAGCAATTTGGGGTTCAGTGTCTTGCTCAAGGACATTTTTATGGCGTCAGGAGGAACCAGGGCTCAAACCTGCAACCCTCTGGCTGCAGAACGATAGCACTACACCCTTGACAAACCTCAGAGTCAACTGGGAAGAACACAGAGGTCCTGCCTCCATTCTGCTCAACAGCCACAGTAGCAACGTCTCAGGATATCTCACAGGGCAGTTCGATTAGCTTGACTAACTAAGTCAAACACTTTGTGAAAATGGACAAAGGCTTCAAAGAAACCCTGCAGATATTTGCATTTGCATTCATGAGAATCCTCAGTGCCTAGATGAGGTGAATGGTAAATTTCCTAGCCGTAAAATAAAACCAGATTTCTCCGATCACTGACAGGCCAGCAAAGGATCACAGATCCTGCTGAGGATGACCCTAGCAAGGACCTTGTCCAGCACTGGGAGCAGTAATATTTCCCTGTAGTTGCCACAATCCAGGCGACCTTCTTTCCCTTTCCAGACAGTGACAACAGATCTCGTTTTCCAGTTGGCTGGGATGATGCCAGTCTCATAGACTGCTTGCCACACCAGGAGGACAGCCTTACCTCCAGCCTTACCTCCCAGCGGCCTTCCCTAACCCCAGCTGGTTCACCACCTGTGCAGTCTCAGTGAGACTGGGTGCTTCACAGCTAATTGTAGGATCAACCGCAAGAACTGTGGACTTTGAGATGTGAAACATCCTAGTTAGAGCATCAGTCTTAAACAGCTGCTCAAAGAAGCCGACCCAGTGGGTCACAACTGCAGTGTGATCCATAGAGACCATACCATTACTGGCCCTGACTGTTAAACTCCAAGGATGAGATTTGGAAATTTGAAATACTTTGTGACCAACAGTGTATACAAATGCACAAGGAAGTTAAAACATTCCAGTAAACTCTCATGTTTACATGACTATGAAAAACTGAGAAATGAAAGAGGAAACTAACTGCATTATAATTGCTTGTTTTCTAGCACCACTGCAATCTCATCATGTTTAATTTCCATTAATCTTTAAAATTCTTTGATACTAAACTAGTGTGGGAAGGGGGGAGGTCTGTTTGTTACAGCATCACACTTTTTTTTTAAAAGAAGGTTCAATAGTAATTGAAAATAGAAGATAATTCTGCAAATTTTAATGCTACACTGAGTCTCTTCTGTGTGGTCATTCATAAAGCCATTTTGAGAACTTTTGTTCCTTGCAAAGATTTTTACAGGAATGTATTTTTTTACTGGTCCATATGCACATTTTTTGCACATTCTCAAGAAATTTAATAATATGACTTTTTGGAATTGGACAAGGCACAAATAGTGATCAGAATCTGACATTCTGAAGGTCAACAACTGAGAAGGAGTACTAAAGTACAGGGAAAAGTTATCTGAGTGCTGCTAGCGTTTGGAGGTGTTTTCTTTTAGTAAGATGAAATGTGTCCATTAGGGACCCCTTTCAAATCTAGTTTACTGTGCTTCATATGGGATGTAAAACTTGGCTGATGTATACACATATTTCTAGTATATGCACGACCATTCCCCAACCAAGGGAAGCGTGTGAAACACAGCAGACCCCGTTGCCTGAAGAAACACGCTCAGGAACTTGTCACACAGCACATTAGAAGATATCGGGAAAACTGTCTCTGTCGTCCCAGGGCTGTCAGTGTGAAGAAGTGCAGGTCTGCAAGGCAAGAATGATAACCATAGATCCAAAAACCCAGAGAACTAACACGTCAAGATGCTAGTAAGACCACAAGACCACAGTGACAGGTATAGAACGCAAGCACAAAGAAATGTGCATGGTAAATGTGTAATGTGAGCAGATGATACAATACTCAATGCACACAAAAATGGAAAACACACCACAATTAGAACCATCTGCCTTCTTCAATTGAAAATGTGCTTATTGCATTATTTTGATGATGCTTTCTTTGCTGTTAATGTTTGATTGATTGTTCTCGTGTACTTCAATGCACTGTATATTAGTTTCATATAGTGTGTGTAGTTAATTTGAGGAAAAAAATATGTCTGATTAAATTTCAACATGAATAAGTTACTGTCACGTACGCGGGTAGGCGAGCAGGCAAAGAGGCAAGCAGAGCCGGACGGACAGGGAAACGGGGTTTAATTTTGGACGTAAGGCAGACAGGCACGGACATTAGCAACAATACATGACCATACACAATGACTGATCTGACATACTGGGGAAAGACACGGACTAAATATACCAGCTAAGCGGGGATTAACAGGACACAGGTGATCACGATCAGGGCATCACACGAGGAAATGAGGTGGGCGTGGCACACGGGAGGATCGTACGGAGCAGATCATGACAGAACACCCCCCCAAAGAGAGGAGAGGCGACGGACGAGACGGGACTGGGAGAACAGGACCTGGAAAACAAAACAAGACCATCAACGCGGCACGGGGAACAGGACGGACACGCAAAACAGAGACAATAGCAAAAGCCAGGACAGGACCTGACACAAAACGGGGAAGGCAGAGAGACAAACCAGGAAGGGAGACACCGGGGGAACAGAGAATGGAGGAACAGCGG
Organism: Mormyrus hasselquistii; assembly: GCA_026779605.1. Classification (NCBI taxonomy): domain Eukaryota; kingdom Metazoa; phylum Chordata; class Actinopteri; order Osteoglossiformes; family Mormyridae; genus Mormyrus; species Mormyrus hasselquistii. Next base: position 23,240 of record JAODKE010000148.1, read on the forward strand.
GGTGAGGAGTGAACGGAGGAGGAACAGAGAGACGAGGGGCAGAAACAGGCGGGACGAAGGGAGGAGGAGCAGGAACACGAGGAACGAAGGGCGACCAAACAGGCAGGGACGGGGGACTAAAGGGAGCCCGAGGGAGCCAAAACGGGCGAAGGGCGGCAGCCGCAGGGGAGAGGGAGCAGGGAGTAGGAGGGGATCACACAGGGGCCAAGGGGACGGGACGAAGGAGAGACAGAGGGGACATGGAGGGAGCAGGAGGGACCAGAGATGTAGGTGGGCAGGAGGGGGAAGCCGCCACTGGCGATGGTGCAGCCAGAGCCCGGGAAGGCGCCGTCCGATGCCCAGCCGGAGCAGGGGGGCCCGGAGGTGACCTACATGGCGCCGGAGGCAATGCCGAGAACTGACACCGAGGCACCGGGAGGGGGACCCGGAGGCGACTGGCGACCCCGAGCCGAAGGACCCGCAGGAGAGCTCGGAGCCCCCGCCAAAGCGAGCGAGGGCGAGCAAGGGGGCAGGGCGGGCGGGAACCGGGCCCAACGCCTATGGCCCCTCCCTTTGCGGGACACTGACAGGCGGGGTCCCACTGGGCGTTGGTCCCGGAAGGGCCTGGGAGCGGGAGTCCAGAGGAAGGTCCCCAAGGGGTCCCAGTCCAGCTCCTCCTCAGAGGAGGAGTAAGGAGCCATAACCTCTTCGGGGATTGAAGTCTGAGTCTCTGGCCCGGCTGCCGCAGGCGGAGGCACAGGCTGGTCAGGCGGCGCGGGCTGGACAGGCTGGTCAGGTGGTGCGGGCTGGACGGGCTGGTCAGGTGGCGTGGGCTGGTCCGGAGAGCAGGACAGGACGGGCTGGACCGGAGAGCAGGACAGGATGGGCTCGACCGGCGAGCAGGACAGGACGGGCTGGAGTGTGGCAGGCACCTCGGGCGTGCAGGCAGCAGGCGCTGTGGGAGGCACCTCGGGCGTGCGGCCAGCGGGGCACGCCTCGGCGGGCACCTGGGAAGTACGGCCAGTGGGGGGGTGCCAGCGGGGGGCGCCTCCGCGAGCGCGGGCGAGCGGCCAGCAGCAGCAGACGGCGCTGCTGGCAGGTTTGGAGCCGGCAGGTTCGGAGCTGGTAATCCTTGGACTGCCCCTTTAAGGACTTTAGGGACCCGGGGGATGCTGTCTCTTACGGCACGTATTCCCCCGTGCCCCAGAGGCTCCGGCCGATAAAAATAAGCCTCCATCGGGGGAGGCAGCTCCGCGGCGGGGCTGACCGGGTAGGCGAGCGCGGTGTCCTCCCAGGTAGGGAGTAGGGAGCAAACTCCCACGAAGAGCGTGTACCCCTCTTCGTGCTGCGTTTACCATTCTCCCCTGTGCCTTTGGTTAGAGGGTGGAGCCGGCTCGAGGACGGTGTCTAAGCTCCTGGCAACGCGCTCGTCCCGTAGCTTCGCAATTCTCCCTCTCAGGCGCTTTAGGGCTTTGCTCGCCCTCGTAAGCGGATATTCCTGACCTGGCGGGCACTCCCTATCGAGGAGTTCCGTGCCCCGATTCGCTAGTTCCAGGGCAACCTGGTCCTCCTTCATTTCTGGCGCCAGTACATGAACTCCTGCAGCAGTCCGAGCCGGCGGTGCTCGGACTGCTGCTTCGAGCTTTGCGGGGGATCAGTCATTCAGTCACGTACGCGGGCAGGCGAGCAGGCAAAGAGGCGAGCAGAGCCGGACGGACAGGGAAACGGGGTTTAATTTCGGACGTAAGGCAGACAGGCACGGACATTAGCAACAATACATGACAATCCACAATGACTGATCTGACATACTGGGGAAAGACACGGACTAAATACACCAGCTAAGCAGGGATTAACAGGACACAGGTGATCACGATCAGGGCATCACACGAGGGAATGAGGTGGGCGTGGCACACGGGAGGATCGTACGGAGCGGATCATGACAGTTACATGCTGTCAATCTGTGCAGGGAGCTTGCTTTGTGTCCTGTGCTTCTAAGGATGAACTCAAGGCTTCGTGTCAGCCTGTTCTGGATAAGCAGTTATGAAAGATGGATGAATGGGTAAAACACACATGTAAGTCTCTTCGATTGTAATTTAGATTGTAGCATTGCGGGCATCATCTCGGGGTCAATTATAATTATAGATACAAACATATAATATTGTTTAAAATTCTGATGGAGTAATGGTAACACTTTACTTAAAGCTGTCATCTATAATGCATTATAGATACCTTCATAATCCTTTATAATGGTCAGAACTACAGTTAATAACACATACACACGTGGACAAAATTGTTGGTACCCTTCAGTCAATGAAAGAAAAACTCACAATGGTCACAGAAATAACTT
>JAODKE010000148.1:28793-50339 GCA_026779605.1 Mormyrus hasselquistii
CCCCTTCTCTATCCGCCCAAATCAGTATTTTTGTTTCATACAAAAAAAAAGAGGAGGGGGGGGGGGGGGGGGGGGGGGGGGGAGGGATTTTTCGGGGGAGGGGTGAGTTCAGGAGACAAACCTTCCCTGCTCAGGGGGGGCAGTCAATATGGAGTCGTGAAAGTGAGTTCGCTCCGAGATCAGGAGTAAAACACCAGTGGCCTGTACTACGAAGCGAGGTTACTGGCTTATCAGGGTAACTTGTCAGATTTAAGGCAGTCTGGGCAAAAATGTAAGCGAACAAATATGAGTCCATTTAAACTGTGGTACCTTAAATCTGACAAGTTACCCCAAAAAGCCAGTAACCCCGCTTCGCAGTATAGTCCCCTGGTCTCAGAGGTTTAAATTAGACAGCAAACCATGTATTTCTTATATAACTGCTTGTATGTTCAGTGTAATAAAAACAAACAAGGACTTGTATGGCTGTATTTCTGGCTCTTGCGGCCTAGAGTCCGTGCATTCTCCTTAAGACGTTTCACCGCTTGTCACGTTACAAGCACTGTGTCTCGTGTCGGATTTGTTGCCGACAAAAACAGAACAACGGATGATGTGATGTGGAATAGGACACAATGACCACGACCGAAAAACCCGGAATCTATTAGTGTTTTTTTTCTGGTTCGCTCCGGACATCTCAGAGCAGAGCGTGAGCTCGTTAATCGCAGAAAGAAGCGGCTGACTCTCCGGAACCCGTAACAGTCAGCAAGCCAATGCGGAGTCAGATCACTATCAGCTTTGGGACGCTTTAGGCACCGCAGACATGTCAAGTGAATTTCATCATGGCTGAGTGCCGCGAAAACAACACAATTACCAAAGAGCAACAACAATCGATGGCTGAGATATAAGGAGATCATCAGACTGGCTTTGTGGTGATCATGCACATGGCCTCTCTGATGGCATCAGCCTCGAAGGGAACCAGTCAGCATCTCTGGCTGTAAGTCCGTTTAGCAGATAGCATAATAGCAGATTAGCATAATGGTTTGAGGAAATTGACTCCATATGCCTAGACAAGTTCATTACATGGTAATTTTTCCTCTTTCAGTGAAGCTCTGCTCTTTCCACTTTATATTTTTATTAGTTAAAAACTAATCCATGATCCATCAAACAAGAGAGAAAATAAGAAGTGCATGATCTTTGTACAAGCAACCATTTGTGTAATTTATACTGTGCTGCTTAAAATGATGTTTTTAATAAGCTTCTATTTCTAGGAAAGAGAAATTCAGTCCTGGTGCTGCTGCTTCATTTGAGAAAATAAGCACCAAAGAAATAAATTCAGCTGATTTGAGATGATAAAAGATGCTCTGATCTTTAGTTGTGTAAATATAGAAATAATGCCAGTCTATTTTTGGAGAGTAAGTCACATAAACGTGCATTTTAGGACAGAACGCTTGAGTTTACTGTAAGTCTTTGAATACATACTTCAAGTATTTTTAGACTTTCAATTACAAGAAATGGTTAGCAACTCGCCTGCTGTTGCGTATTAGAATTTATTGTGCTACTACTTGAGCTGGGGTTTGTGGGCGGGGCTTGATAGCTTAGCACACGCACGCAAACGGTGCCTTTTTACGTGCTGTAACCACCAGACCACACAAGGGGAGGGACACAAGGTTCATGGCTGTCCCGGTGGGCAAGCCCAGGAAATAAAATCTGCCCTCATTTTCTCTAGAAAACACTTAATTGGGACAATTAAAGTTTGCCCAACTTCCGAAAACTCATTATCTTTTTTTTCCCTCTCTTTTGAAAACGTCCTCATCACTGCTCTTTAAGGCATACATAAATCTCAGCCCAGACTTCTCAATGCTACATCCAAAAATCCAAATCCCCCCCACCCGATACACACATTAGGTGACACTAATGCACGCAACTGTTTTAGCAAACAAATAAAAGTGGCAGGTTTCCTTTCTGAGTCACTAATTGTCGAGCACAAATTTCAGTGTTGTTTTACCACTAGGTAGTTGATCATCACCACACAATTTTGCAATTGTTAGGCCGCTTTCAGATTTTGCTCCAACGCCTTCAGAAGATACTGTCCTCTGCTACACTATCGTTTAGCATTACAATGGTTTTCTGACGTCTCCTTTTTCTTTTCTATCATTACAAAAGTCCTTTGTCTGCAGATACCAAAATTCTCCAGTGCTTTCACAATGCAAGTACAATCCAACCTGAGCCAGAATTCAGTCTAGCATCTATTGGAAAATTTATGGTACATGGTGGATATGACTTGTGTAACAAAACCAATTGCATCATTTCAGATTTTAAACAATGTGCATCAGCTTTTAAAATTTTGCCTCATTAAGGTCAATAGTATTTTTCTTAATTCTTGGTACATTTCTGACACTTGTAACATTTCACAATTTACTGGAAGTAACATCGTAGTACAAAATGTCTGTAAAAAATATTGCTGACATTACACAGTGGATTCATTAGACAGTGACAATATTGCTCTTTGAATGTGAGGCTAAATAATGGGCTGGTGCACATTATATAAAAATCTGTCCTTTCGCATTATAACTCACACTGCATACAGAGAAAGAATAGTGTTAAAATGCATTTGCAGCATGACTAGTTCATGCAAGGGGCACCCTAACCCTAACACAGGATTAGCAAATGGACCTTTAACATGTTTTAATTGGTCAGAGATGGAGGTGCACTTCCTGTTCTGGGGAGCGTCTCCATCTCATTCGGTGAAACTAGCACGGACTGGCGTTTATTATACCCCACATGGCACTGAAAGATTCCTGAGGTTTCACACTCAAATTACAAGCCCTTCCATACAGCCTCAGGCACTGCCTCTGTTGAGGAATTCAATATCATTTCCATTGTGAATCAGTGGCCTGCGTTGGAATGAAACACCGAAAGATCCATGTCGGCTGCTTCCTTTAGAGATACCGTGTTACCACAGAGCAGCACTTACCTTAACGCCAAGCTGTCCTCCATTCAAAAATAATTACTATTATTTGCAAAAAATTAATTGCCGTATCTTTAGCGTATTCTGGAGATCAAATTCGATTTGTATGAGATCGTATATACATACTGTGTAATGAATAGCGTGTCGACAGGAGGCTACCCGCTCAAGGTGCCGCTCGTCCATTTGTTAGCTGCGTGAGAAACAAAAATGCCACTAAAATGGGCTGTTAACAGAGTTTTGTAGCACCCTGGAAAAAACATCATATTAACTTGTTTGTTTATTAAGACCAACAGATCTATAAGCCAGCACACCATTAATATGAAACACTTGGAGCAAGCAGTGCGGAAATCTGTTTCAGTCAATTACTCCTTGAATGTAATTTTTAATGAAAAAATACTTTTATTACTTAAAGGAAAATTAATACGGCGTATTTACTGAACGCAGTGTTTTATTGCGTCCCTGTTGCCATCGAGAAAACGTTTAATTCCGTTCCCCGCTTAATAAACGTCTGCTCTTTTTGCAGAATACAAACATCGGCACAAAGTTAAACCAGATGCTGGCGCAGTCAGGGAGTGCCAAGAAGGAAAACAAGTGAGGAATTTCATACAGGAAAGGGACTGAAGGCCTCATCCGTCTGCACCTCACCCACCTAAATCACGGCGGCTTTTGATGGGATCTAAGGGAAAACGGGCTGTCGGTGTCTCGTCCCGCCAGTGCCACAGCCATCAACGCCCCGTGAAATCAGACGCATCCACCTACACGAACGGAAGCTGCCGTGAGGACAGCGGGACTGACGCGTCTGCAAAGCACGGCGGCTGCGGAGCGCTGGCGTGGCTCCAGCTGGCTGCCTGTCAGACCCTGCTTTACGTTACATTACACTGACTTCCTGCGCTTGTGCGGGCACGAATTCCCTCAACGCGGATCGGAAGACGGAGGTCCACCATCACATGTAAGTTGTATTCACAGGTGCAGCGATATAGCAGCGCGCCGTTTTCCATGCTGGGAATAATAATAACGACAACAACAATAATAATAATGATAATAATAATAATATTTAAAATGTATTTAAAATACCTGTATCCCCCCCCCAAATAGATAAGTGTATTTTGGCTTAAACCATGAATAGCTTTTTATATAGTTTGCCATCCCGAACCCCCCCGTAAAGGCTCAACCCCCCCATCAATTCATCTCTAACTACACCCCTGATGATAATAATAATATTAATAATAACTATTATTATTGGCATTATTACTATTATTATAGAAAACCTTATAGCTCTGTTGATCATAGAAACACAGCATGTTACAGATAGTGTAAGTGCACTAATAATTTTGGCCTGTAAAGGGGGGAGGGGGGTCATTGCATGTTCCCCTGAGTGACGAGGGCCCCAAAAATTTGATTCATTGGTTAATCGATTCATTAATTTCATTGGTATGAGATGCTTAAATGGGCCTAAGATCTTCAGCACCCTTCCCTCGATGACATGATCTGACATGATCCTGGTTGGTCCCCCCCCCCCCCCCCCCCATTGTGTTTTAATTGTCAATCGCCATTTGTGGTGTCTCACCTAGCAGGTATCATTAATGAAGAGGCACCTTAACTACGGCTTCTCTTGTGTTTCTTTGTAGTTCACCACAGAATGCTTTGTCATCATTGGATTTCTTGCCTTGGGAAATCCGCAGGAGTCAATGCATTACAGTGAAAATGCACACAGTACAACAGGTGTTGTTTTCTGTAAATACAGACAGCTATATTCTTGAAAGACACCAGCGTACATGTAAGTACAAAAATATAAAAATAAGTAAATACATTCATAAATTGTAAATCTTACAATAGATACATAAGTCTTGCAGCTCTGTTTTACAAGCACATACTGTTAGATACATAAGAAGCATGTAAATACTATGACAGTAATACTGTCACCCAACAATACAATTGATTATCAGAAAAGTCAATAAACCAATAGATAATATTCATAAAGTATTGCTTGCATTCATCAAATACATTTACAAACACACTGAGCAGCAGTCACCTGGTGACATGCGGGAGCAGGATTTTACACTTAAAATTTATAATCCCACACAGCAACAATGTGTAGTGTACTAACAAAACAGGTCAACACACTAATGGGATCAATTAAAAGCAAATTGAATAAGTGGCCACATAAAATGTAGCGTCTAAGCCACACAAAATCGACCGCCAGCATCGGGGGGTTTGCATCACACAATCATTTGACTGGAATCTTGATTTCAGCAAAAACAGCTGCTCTCGTTAACAGTCTTGGCTTTTGTGGTAGGTGCTTGTGTAAAACTTTGATTTATTTTCCTGCTTAAACATAAAAGGATGAAGAGGTTTTATTTACTTTCAGACTAAACAGTGATTGTTGTGTTAGAAAACTCATACTTTGTCTAACTCTCCCAAAAAAAAAAGACACTGCTTCTGTTCTGAATGAATTTTGGTCCTCTTGATTTTTATTATTATTTTTTTTATTAAATTATTATTTTTTTTCCCTAATGAAAAGCCTCTAAATATATAAACCATTTTAGACTGGACAAAAATTCAGCTGAAGTAAATTACAGGGGAACCTTTTTATGAAGCAAAGTCTTACACACAACAGGGGTAAAATAAAAACAAAGTAATGCTCATCATTCAAAGCGGGACTCGTACCGGAAACGTAAACCAAGAAAAAAATATCAATAAATATCTCAGAAGGCCGATGATAGCTCTGTGTGGTTTGTATTCATGAAAAAATATAAATATCATACTTTTACAATTTCATACTTTTCATCCAATAAATATCAGTAATGCTTATTTACAATATGCACAATTCCCTCCCGATAAAACCTATTGCTAACCTTTCTCTTTAAAAAAACGTGCCTTCCAAGTTTTTTGTAGACCCAGTGAAAAACAAACCCCTGTTACAAAACACAATGCAGGCATCTAAAAGGAATCTACTTTAGCCTGAAGAACAATGTGTAAATGTGTTACTCAAAAATAAATGCTCTCTGTAGCCACTTCCTCACATTATATGTATTACGCTCTACATAGAAGGCACTACAAAAGAATATGGCGTCTCAGAAAGTTTTAGTTTAATTCAGAGATTAAAATGAAAGGCAAATATATATTTTTGCCTTTGTCAGATCCATCTTCTCGAATGGAAAGCTTTTCTACAGGGCGTTTTCCGCGTTCTCCAAAGTGTGCTTGGGGACATCTGAAGGACAAAACACGGGATAGGAGTCAACCAAAAAAGTGAAAAGTCACAATGTGAGAGAACTCTGTGGTCCCATATTGACTGTGGCCTGACTGGTGAGGATGGAGGAGATGGATGAGAGGGAGTGTGTGGCTCTGGGGGGTTAAGGCCTCTGTGCTTGTGATTGAAAGGTTGCCAGTCCCATCCTGTGCTCGGGACGAGCGGTCGCACCATTGTTGGGCTCTTGAGCAAGGCCCTCGAGCCTGAGAAAACCTCCAAGGAGAAACAGTTGTATTTTACTATAAGGCGGGGCATTGGTCTTACTTTTGCAGTGAGGAGGGGGTTCTGGTCTTATTTGTCCAGTGAGGAGGGAAGCTGGTTTTATTTATACAGTGAGGATGGGGATAGTCTTATTTGTACAATGTGGGAGGTCTGGTCTTATTTGTGCAGTGAGGGGGTCTGGTCTTATTTATCCAGTGCAGAGGGAAGTTGGTCTTATTTTTGCAGTGAGGGAGGTGGTTTTATTTGCACAGTAAGGGGGGGGGGGGTCTGTTTTTTTTTGTACAGTGGGGGGATGGTCTGGTCTTATTCTCATAGTGAGGGGTCTTATTTATCCAGTGCAGAGGGAAGTTGGTGTTATTTGTGCGGTGAGGAGTGGGTCATGTCTCATTTGTACAGTGGGGGACGGGGGAGCTCTGGTGTTATTCGTACAGGGGTTGTGTGGTCTTATGCAGTGTAGAGCGTTAGTCTTATTTGGGCTGAGAGGAGAGGAGGTTGGTCTTATTTGTGCGCTGGCGAGGGCGGTTGCTCTTGTCTGTGCGGTGAAGAGAGCGGGTGGGTCTTTTTTGTGCACTGAGGAAGTGGGTGGTCTTACTTATGCAGCGGCCATAGTGACGCACGCCTATCGAGCGACCCAGGAAGCAGGTGGCTCGGCGCAGGTGGCACGCGCTGGGGTAGGTGATGTTGTCATTGCCGCAGATGGACTGCTCGGACACCATAGGCAGGGGACAGGGGGCAGTGCGGCACATTACGCAGTGGGCGCTGTTGGTCTGGTCCGTCACGCAGGTGTGGGTGCCAGGACACACCACGTTCGAGCAGGATTCTGGAAAGCAAGAATGTCACATGACCGGCATCCATGATAGGAACTTATACTCATATGAGACTATACTCTTATACTCATCTGCTTACAAATGAGTGTATTTTAGCATGGTGCTAAAATCTTGCCTTACTTTTACACTCTCCCTGGTACATGACCTCCAGGTCCGGCTGGCCCTTGCACCGGGCCAGGAGGAGGACACACTCGTCACGGTAGGAGTTGCCGTCGCTTCCGCAGACGGGCTGCTTGCGGGTGAAGCTGGAGCAGTCAGGTGAGCACACGCACTGCGGCCTTCCAGCCTTCATCCTGCACTCCTTCCCCGGGCCACAGTCCACGCCCTCGCAGTTCACTGCAGAAAGGACATGCTGGTCGTTGGGTGTGTGTGTGTGTGTGTGTGTGTGTGGGTTGGGGGGGGGGTCAGACCCCAGCCAATTGACGCAGTCAAACCTTCCAGCATCACATGACCACGATCGCCGGGCCCGAGTCATAAACAAGTTATGACTTACTCCTCAGTAATTGTGGCCTGTAATTTGAACATCTGCATGCATTGTCTTCCAGGAAATGTTGCAACCACCTTTCAAGGGAATCTAATCTTCCCACACCCGGAAGAGCGGCTGTAATGCGCTTCGGAACACGCCACTTATGAAAACGCATTGTATCATCTTTAGCTCCTTATTTTCATTCTCAAACTGTTCCTTGTACTGAAAATTATAACAGTCGAACAGCTGGATAAGTAGCTGTAATGGAAGCAGAAGCAGAAGACGGACTTCATACATGATTGTTTAAAGAGTCTGCGGGGCCCATGAATCCAAAGCAGATGAGTATTGGACTTGCAATATAAACTCACAGAGGAATTGGCAGTTCAAACTGTGACGTGAACTTGCTCCACCACACAAAGGTCAGTGGTGAGAGGAGATAGAGGTGAACCCGACCACCAGAGCTCTCTGGGCATGAATGTCAGGCACGATTTTATGCTTCCAGCTATTGTAAGGATCTGCGGGCCGCGTAGAGTAGAACAGGCATTTTTTTATACATCACAGACAGTGGTTGACGAATCATGCTTAGTAATGATGGTGACAGTATCATGCAGCCAGATGATATAGCCAGATGAGGAGTGAATGAAATGAATAGAAACCAAAAAAGAAGAATGATTATAAGCAGGTGACGGAAAATGTGAAAAGAACTGTATTTATTAGAGGTAATATGTGCAAAGACTGTATCGTGGGTGGAAGGATGGTGAACCAGGTCAGGAGAAAGTCAAGCAGCCAGACCATTGATTATTTTCACTTGTATTGTCATAAGAGACTGACATCTGTGTCTCTCCAGAACACACGCCCACGCATTGATACCCAGGTCCGCACTGCACAGTATCTCTCCCCAAGCTACTTCTCCTGTTTGCTCCGCTTGACCTGAAGCTAAACTTCATCTCCTGCTCCTGTTCTCCCAACCAAGCCCCATCCCCCCGCCTCTCCCTGTCATGTCGCCCAGCTCCCCTCCATCCTGGACACCTCTCACTGCTGTCATCACGCAGCGTTACGCTCAGTAAGGAACTGACTCAGATGTAAATTGTAGCGTTCCTGAAGTGACTAAACCCTTGTAGCCTTTGACTCAACGACGCGAAAGATACACAAAGGTCTGACGCCCTTGTCCAAATGTGTGGTCTGGGATGTAGAGGAGATGAGAAGATCATCCCGCCAATGATTCATCAGACAATGTATTTACTGTGGGTAATGCAACTGTTTACAATGGGACAGAGAGACATTTTGCGAGTGTTTGTGCTTTTTCCTGTCTCTATGAGCGTAGAGATACGTCAAGAGAAACTCGCTTTCTGCACGATATGTGGAAAGGGTCAGGAACGAGACTGTAAGGCGGGGCCAAACATTGAATGCTTGGGTGTACTAACACAGCCATTAAATTCACAGCCTATAACTGATGTAAGGCTGGGATTGATATGTGAAAACGGTAACTCAGCCAACACAGCATGCATCCGAAAACTGAATTTAAAGCACTTCCACACAAGACCACGTCGATGTGAAGAAGCGATGTTACCTCCGTTCCCAGGACCCACTCGGGCTGTTTTAATATCCTGTTATTCTCCATTTCAACAGCCTAAATCACCAAATCAACTTCAGTCTGGACTTCACACAAGAGTAAGAGATCTCCTCGTCCCAGGGGAAGCCTGGGAGACCCGTGTTCATTCTCCTTTTGTCAGATCTACTGGCAGCAAGTCGCAATTTATCCGTCTTTGAACAGATTTAACATATAGAAAATTACAGGTCAAATGATCAACATCAATCAAAGCGCAAGAATGCTTTGAAGTGCTTAACAGCAACGGCAAACATATGAGAAATATTACAGGGTACTACCTGTGAGGTCCTACTGTATCCATATACTTTTATGATGTAAGAAAAGGGCAGCCAGTTAAATGTGCAGCACATAATACATTACATTTCTGTCTTTTTCAAATGGCAGAGACTCATGGCAGTCGTCCGCATTATGAGGAACAGACCTCTGGGCATGTGGCAAGGATTTTTTTTTTTTCCTGCGGTAAACTGGAATTCATTCTTTTCTTGCAGAGCGGACGTTTTGGCCAGCTTTCCAACAAACACTGGGAAATAATTCATGTGGAAGCATTAGATGATGGTGAAGGAGATTTGGTGCCCATTTCACCTCAAGAAGCCCTTTTTTTATCAGATGCAACATACTGGAAAACATTAGGCAACCATAGTAATCTACATGATGGTCACACAATTACAATTACAATTAATCTGCATAATTAATGACTTTACCATGCAGCATATATGTTCATTCCTTAAATACAATACATAAATATAATTACAGTTATACAATGGATATATCTAATGAAGATAGTGGGCATGTTTCAAATGTACTTTTAAAAGTGTTTTTCACCCTTTATGTCTACAACAATGTTGCAAAGTAGGAAGCGGCCAATCTGATTAATCTAACACCAAATTCAATGATAAAGTTCCTTCAACATCTGTGTTAAGCAGAAGTATTTAACCAAATCATTGGGTAAACACAATTTCACCCAAACATCACGCATATGTGGTCCCAGAGCAGAAGCCAAATTGTGTATTTCATTAGTATTTCCTGTTTTAAGATGTCAGTAAGATTTCTGTGTCATCTGAAATATTTCTCCAAGGAGTCCTGAAACATGCACAAACGTCATATTGAAATTATAGTGCAATTTATTTAATAAATTATACTAATAGCAACTTAATTTCAAGAGGCCCTAAGACACGTGCAGTGGAGATAAAGTGAAGCTCCTGAAAGTCCCTGAGGAGACCAGTTACTGAGATCCTTAAATAGCCGTCGCTGACAATTTCAGTTAATTCCATCTGAAAAATGTGACCAAAAAGCAGTTTCATCTCTGCGGTTCTGTGATGTTTTTATTTTATCTTGGTGAAATAATATAGGAAAACCACATCTCTGTTTTTTCATTTCCTCTGAGATGAAACCCCACAATGTAGGCATTTTTTATTAACCTTTATTAAGTATTTTTCCCCACTAGAAGCAATGTGCATGTTTTGTAAGAAAATTTCAAAAGCAATGACTTATTATTCTTACACATGAACTTCAAAGTTTAAGGCTTCTCCACATTTGAGATTAAAGAATCTCTCACTCTGCTAGTGACCAATGCATGAGATGTAAATGCTTCAAAAGCATTTAATAAAAACATGTCATATCCTTGACTAAACCTAGCTGAGACTTCTAATAGCGAATTCGACATAAAACAGCTGGATTAAATTAGATTGACATCTGTCTTTGAGCCTTGGCAGATATTTTAAATAATGAGAATGATTTTCACGAAGACACTGTGAGCTGTTGGTTCTCGACGCCCTGGACAGGCGTCCTTCACGTGTTTTACAGATTGACTTAAGTGCCGGAAGATAGTTGTTTATTGTTGTGTACAGGGATTTAATACAGGGTGCTGAAATTGCTGCAGGCATAATATTTTAAGCCGCAAAAAAGATGACAGTTGTTAGCTTTCTCATCTCAGAGATGCAGCTGTGTTCGTTCTCCACCCAGTCAAATGTTTCTATGAAACGGCAGCGAGGATGTGCGACGTGTGAAATGAGATCGGGTCAGGTGGTGCCGTCTGGTTTACCTTTGCAGGCTTTGCAGGACACGATTCCTAAGAAGCCCAGCAGGCTGACCTCGTTGATGGGCAGGCTGGTGTTGGACCAGGCGGTGTCCAGGCGTCCGCTAGAGCAGCACTCCTCGTAGCCGACCCCTCGCATCAGCACCATGTCACAGCGAGGCTCCTGACTCTGCTGGAGCCAGCAGGTCCCAGCTACCCACAAGCGACATGCCGTTAAACTGGGCTCCCACAGGAGCCTTCAAATGTTCCTCTAATCTACTTCATTCGCAATTTCTAAATGTATCAATGATTCCAAATAACCTAATTCTGACAGAAGGTAAGCAAAAACAGCCTCGTGTGTTAAATGAGTAGACCAGTACATACATCGTTTTGAGATTAAAAAATATGACTATTATTTGTATTTAATCGCATATGCAATCATAAAATGTAACAAAGTTATATAATTGTATAATTGTAATTTAAAAAGTAAAACCTGTAGGAAACTGAAAAACAGCACAAGAAAGAATGTTTAATTAAGTGGTAAACCGAAATCCTAAACCTCGTTCTTATACTCAATTTAAAGATGTGGCCGAAAGTTCGCGTTATTTAGGTAGATTTTTACATGTAATAACTGAATGTTCTTAAGTAGTAAAGTTCATATGAAATATCAGACCAAAAGATTTGTTGTAAAACTTACCTCTGAATTAATATGACTATTTATTATATTTACTGGTTATTATACAAACCATAAAGCGCATGTTTTCATACAAATCAAAATAAACTCAACTTTAAGGGGTCGTACCTAGAAATCTGATTGAAATACGAACACAAAGAATAAAAGTTTATGCCAACACGAATTATTTGTCTTGAGAGTAATGACATTACAATAGGCAGATTTTCACTTAACAATGTAATAAACATTGACTACAGTGGTAGTTGGAAAATTGTAAAAATTTATATTGTTTTCAGATTCTACACTCATAAAACACACTTAACAATTAGCCTACTGCAAAACTGTTAGAGCAGACATGCAGATTAAAACAGAAACGGTTCTCACCATATGCAGGATATCTTCCAAAGATTTCCCACAAAGAAACGATTACCAGAATGTTAATTGTAATTAAAAGGCACATTGTGATACAAAAAGTTAAAAATGCTTTTTAAAAAGTACTTGGCAGTAAAACGCGTCCCCTCTAGAAAAAAGAAAAAGTTCCGATGACAAAATAAGTAGCTTATCTCCGCAGCAGCCTTGAAGTCAATGAATGTCTTGTAAGTGATCACGGTCCGCCTCTTTATAAATATTTTGGCTAGACTGAATTATGCTGTTGGGATGGGCGATGCTCTCAGCCAGTTGTAACGCTAGGACGGATAGCTTTTTGATGTCTGAGGCAATTTCCAGGGGCTGGAGTAACCGTTCATTTTACAGTCGACATGGAAGCAAAACCATGCAGTCATACCTGCAGACCTACTTGTTGTGAATGGTCTGGACCCCAATAGGCCCACTCAACACGCAAAAATCTTTGAAGTCTCGTATCAACGTCAATTACAGGTAACTGGAAAATATTCAAGTTTCTCCACAAAAAAAAGTTAATGACTTGCTGGCTTTTAAAAGGGTTGGTGGATCGTTGCCTTTAGAGCCAAAAGCCAAGGGAATGCGTTTCCGTTTTTAAATGTACTCTAATTTCACCCCAAGGTCATGAAAACAATACTTTTTACTAGTTGGCGCCTTTAATTATTACATGTTAAGATGCATTTTTAACATTAAGAAAATTAAGCGATTTCCTATGCTACAGTATTCACAATCGCAGCAACTTTCACAAAGCAGGATCGTCAGGCAAAGGAAGTGTTTAAATAAGCATATATAGGGCTAATAAGATAATTATTTTGTTCTGTCTCCCTAATAATGGAAAAAAGTAGGCCTATATGCATAAGGATGTTCATGCCGGTTAGTCACGTTTATAGGCTACCTGTTCTATTTAGTCAAATGCTAAATGTTAACGCCAGATGAGGAAATACTGCTATATCGTATTTAGATAAAAATAAAAATAACAAATGTATACATTTAATGTTTCATTTACTAATCAAAAATTACGAAATGATTGCTCTCATTCGGATTTTAATACAGAATAGATTTAGTGACAGGTTCCTACTGGTGTGTTATGTTATTTTTTTATTAATAATCTCACTTTTCTGCATTATCTTCAGTAATCATGTGTGTACTTTAAACACTGACTTTATGGTCAGGGTTTGTTATCGAGTCATGCCGAACGAAGGTGACCTGTACAGTAAACGATTTCTCATCATTACTGTCTTTTGTGGGACGTCAGCGCGAGGCTTTCTAAACTTCCCAGAGAGCAGGAGACTGCCTCCTACTGGGCTGCTTTGGCATCGCATTGAGAAATTTGTTCCATGCCAAATTCTTATGTAGTCAAAGAATATGTAGGCCTATGTTTAATGAATTTTCCACATGCCTGTCAGTGATTTTCAGGAGAAAATGTAAAGACCAAGTAGGTGAATATAGTATTAAGTAGCCTTCACGCATCCAGCGATTCGACTCTTGACTGATGATTTTTTTCTTTTCGCATTTCTACAGTGAAACCTCTGCTTGCCACAGCTCGAAAGTTAAAGCATTTTGTGTGTAGAGTCTGCCACCTTTCATTGAAAATGATTTTGGCTAGATATTAAATGACTTGGAAATTAAAACGTCATGCCGTTGTTTGAGCTAAACCGTTGGTTGCTTTTAACCTATCTGGCAGATTCTGAAATGTCTTTCATTGAGATTATTTATCGGATTATTTATCGGATGGGATACCTCGGGTGGAGACTTTCCCATATATTACGCATTAGCACTAGTGTATAACTGTCATTCCGAGACCCTTGATGGCACAACCTTACAGTCAAGGCCCCAGTCCCATTTCCAGATTGTAGTAGAAAAGCAAAGAGATCCAGCATCATTTGCCTTGCATCTTGTTTGGTATCACAGTGGAAAAATGGAATGTTTAAAGGTTGCCAATGATCATGGGTCTTTCCCATATACTTCTTAATATCCTGTTTGAACATGAACTTCACCGCAGTATTAGGCCTAAATGGCGTATTTGCCGGTGAAATGCTGCATTTATATTAATGCCCTCAGGTTTGAGTACAAGCCTCCAGTGACACTTTCCAATTATGTCAAGTACCTAATAAGTATTTGTTTTTGTATCTTTATCTAGTTTCATTCTCCTGATATCTATCTGGCCCCCACAGCGTTTCCTTATACATATATTGCATTTAGGCTATTTATACGGCTCGTTTGATTTGTTCGCGGCAAAATGAACATAATCAGCCTGTTTCGGAAGATAATGAGCCATTTCCTAACAAATGGAGGGAAACGGCGATCCTGACCCAGATAAGCAGTTGGAAGATTGATGAATGGAGGAAAGAGGCACGCAGTTAACGCTTTACGTCAGGTTAACAGGCTTTATGATGCTGCCTGGCCTGGAGGTGGACAAGAGGTGAATTCCTGCTGAAAAAAACTCCAGACAGAAAAGTTTGTATTTACATGTTTTGTTTAGTTCAATGTAACACAATGTGCTGATTACCTCGCTTTATAAATGGCTTCGGACAGAAGTGTTTGCTAAATAAAGTGTAGCCTAAAATATATGAAAATATTATACCTCTTGCTTTGAGTTGAGTTTGTTTCAATTTAGGCCTGTACTTCTTTGTCCTGCTAGCCTTCTGTGAGTCTGATGGCCTTCAAATGGGCGAGCTGAGGAAGTCACCATGCCTGGCCTGAGAGCAACCATCTGCTGCAGGTGTCTCTTATTTTCAAGTGATCTGGCAACCATTTTATTCCCTTTGCCGCTAAATGATTCTGATGGGTCTGTCTGGTGATCATTTGCCCATCTGGCCAGCCTTCTTTGTTAAAGAATTATGCTTTAGTGGAGAACTTACATGACAGGAAAACACATGATGCGCACAGCACACTTCAAGGCCAGTGGGAAAAGCCGTAATCAGCATCTGCGTTCTTTCTGGTGTGGGAAGTTAAGGAGCTCTGCCAATGTTCTGTCAATCCCTCGCCCTGTCTGTGGTGTGAATGCAGCCCTTTGATCAAGTTAAGACTGAGGGTGGCACTCCTAATCCATATGAATATGTTTGGTGCCTTGGTCGCTGCCTTACGTCGCCTTGCAGCAATCCCCAGAGCACAGATGGAATGCTGGGAGAGACAGGAGAATTGTGGGTGGACTGCAGCGGTAGTGAGCAGCCTGCATCTCGGTTCCTGTAAATTCCATTTTTACGCCACGCAGCAAAATATCTAAAGCAACAAATTTAATTATACAATAATATATTTAGGAACAGTGTATTAACTGTAATATTTCAAGACAACAGATAGCCGTACTCTGGAGTTTGGGTTTAGAAAACAAATATTTTATAATCTAATTAACGTTTTAAAATAACGCTTTAACATAAGGGTACAATATCATGAAGTATTTTCCCGGTAGCGCCCCCTAGCGATAATAAGTATTAAAAATACAGCGTTATGCAGTGTCTGAATTATTTTGATTTTTTAGTTATGTTGACCATATTCCTACGTTTTCCCAACTTGCTGAAGTCGAGAACACTGTTAATCATGTATTCGTTTGGTTTTTCCCAAAGATATAATCAGGGATGAATTGTCACTTGATTCTCTTTTAGTCTCGCACATTTTAAGGTAGCTTTTACATTAAACTTGTTTTTATTCAATTATTTTTTATCATTATTTCAGTTTAATAATTAACATTTATTTTTTGTAGAACTTTTCCCCCACAAACGGCTGCCAAATGGACTGGAATATCTGACATTTAGCGTTGGGTCATTTTCTGGTGATTGAGTGACTTTTGTCCTTTTTAGGCCTCCGTACGCACTCTGTGTCGGTTTTGTCTGCGTTACGGTGGGTCTGAAGATGGCGGAAGCTCCCTTACAGCCTAGCCGGTTTTTCTGTCATCGATGTTCGGCTGAAATCAGCCCTCGTCTGCCGGTAAGTATTGTGGACAAGGCGCTGAAGTAACGTATCCGTTGAAGGACATATAAATTGTTGACAAATTGCCATTAAGGTCCTTGGTTTGGCTGTTACGTGGTGGTCTGCCTTAGCAGCTAGCCTTACTCGTTGCTCAGCTATGTTAGATAGCTAGCTAGCTGACAGGCGAGGCCTCTGCTTGATATTCACAAGCTGTCCGTGCTGGTAGTTGGTGGTCCCACGGACTTTTGTACATTTGGAATCTAGTACGATTCACGGCTCACCCCCCAAAGAAAATATTAATATCCATGAAGTGTCTTTAATATAATGCTGTCTACCAACTATAGCTAAGCCTGCTAACTGGTCACATTGAATCAAAATCGGAAGGGTATTACAGAAAATGACGAAGGAGACTAGATATCTGGTTTGCTGGTCATCTGCGCTTAAAGATGAACTCTTGATACAAATGTTTTAATTTATCAGATAGTACCCCATACTGTATTTCGCCCTGTATTGCTAAACCAAACGAAACTACATTCCACATTGCACCTCGTGAATGGGATTTGGCTATGTCAGCCACTTACGTCTGTGATTGTCGCTTTTTATTTAACAGCTTGCTAGCTAGCTAACCTAAACCGTTAATTCCAGTTTCCTAGTAATCTTTGAAATTGCTGTGCGCCGTAATGGTCGATATGTAAACTGTACATTAAATAAATGGCCGGACCGAGTGGTGTAACACGTGTCAAATGAGCTTGTCGTCGGTGTTTAATTGTTCTGGATGTGCAGTGCTTGTGGTACACATGTGGTATTTTATGCGTCATCATTTGTCTAAATTTGGTTGTTACGTGATCTTGATGAAGGTGATGTTGATCAGACATCGGAAAATCTCTAAAGATAAACAGGGTTTCGTGTTTTGTATTGCGGCTATACTCGTTATGTTACAGCCACGTGAATGCATTAGACTAGTATATTTGTAATAAAACATTAAAACACTCGCGGTATATTCTTCATTTTAGTAAATCAATGCTGTAATTGACAGGATTGATCTGCAATGCTTCTGGTCCGAAATATCATTTTAATCTAGAATTATCTAACCATTATGTAACATGTAATGCCCAGTCCATTCATTTCGTTTACAATTTCATGTTCGATTGAGGTTCCTCTGCTTATCACCAAGTTCTAGAAAACTTCATGTGTAATGTAAAATTAACATTTAAGATTTAGCATGACTTTTTTGGGTAGATGAAGTAAACCAGAATGAGTCTGTGTTGCTGTCTTATACTGTAGTCATTTGTAAAGTTGGAAATGGTGTTTTCTGTTCTGACTCATCACTGTCATGTTGCAGTTATACAGATGGGCTCTTCATACCCAATGCTCTGCTACCTGAAATAGGATTTTGCCTGAAAGTGACTGAATGCAACATTTCACTACATTCACAATGTAAATTAGTTATTTTTGTGTAATTGTTAGGGGTGTAACTGCCCCCGTAATATAGCATAAGTAGCATTGGTTTTATAAGAAGGCGTGTGTTTCTTGTTGCAGTTGGTAGTGACTTTAACTGCCCTCACTAGTTGTGTTGCCTACCATTTAACTTTGTTTTATGGGTACTTGAATGGCAGGCAGGTATATTAGATCTTTTTTTAATTGTAACCGATTATTCTGATAGCAGTGTCTGTATGTTTTGGTTTGCAGGATTATACTTGTCCACGGTGTGAATCTGGCTTTATTGAAGAATTACCAGAGGACAGAAGGTATTTGGCATAAGGGGGTTTGATGCTGCTTTTCGATTTTAAATAATTCTTCCTCTTGAATGTGTGTGCCGTTAAATCAAAGAATGTTGTTTATGTTAGTGTGTGTTTCTTTCCCTGCAAACTGTCTAATGTCCATTCAGCATGTTAACACACATGTATGATATAAAGGGCAGATGCTTTTTCAGCATTTTCTCATTTTCAGATTTCCGGATCTCTCCGAGCTTCTTCACAGCAGTAGTCTATATAGCACACTAGGTTGTTCGCCTGCTTTGTGAGCCGTAGTCTCAATTCTGAATTAACTCTCTTTTATGTCTGTTTTTGACCAGTGCCGAAAATGGGTCCACGTCCGCTGCCTCTGGCAGCGATCAGAACCAGCATACTTTCGAGGTTTGGGAGCAGGTTTTTTTTCATTAAAGAAATTAATAAAACATTGAGAACCCAATGGCTTTGTAAAAATCATGGTAACAGTTTATTTCTGTATGTACGTAGTAACAGTTTGTGTTCACATGTTGAGAAGACCATAAAGTATAGAGTATTTAAATTATCCAGAAGCCTCCTGATAAGTTCAGCTCACATTCTGGGAATGATTGCTAGCAGGGGAAAACTGTGTACCTTGGGGGTGGGCCTTTGAGGGTGGGCCTTTGAGGGCTGCACGTTTGTAATTGCCTCTCTTTCTTCTCTTCCCATTTCTCAGAATTTGGACCAGCACTTGTTTACATTCCCCCCAGGGTATGGGCAGTTTGCTCTAGGGGTTTTTGACGAGAGCTTTGACTTCGGCGCAGGACTACCGTCAGAGGACAACCGAGAGGCAGAAAACCGGAGGGAGCGGGAACTGGCATCACGGCAGCGCTATGGAGCCAGACAGCCGAGAGGGCGCCATGTGCTGCGGAGGCAGGCGGGCAGGCCTGAAGGGGTGCCTACTCTCGAGGGGTAAGCCATCCCTGTCCATCCATGCCGATGTACATCATTAAATGGTTTCTAGCAGAGACGGGGATGTTGAGTCGGCTTCTGTTAATTAGCTATTTGCTGTAATCCCTTTATATCCAAGTATCTAAGGCTTCTGGGTCTGTGATCAGAAGGTCGTCAGTTAGAATCCCGGTATAATAGTCACTAGGGTGGTTACGGTTCACGTACTCGTCGCGCGCCATTTGGTTACATCATTTTTGCTTCGTTACGCACAATGAAATGAATGAATACATTGCTTGACATGAGCCTAAATTCACAAGTAGGTGTTCAACACAGAAAAATCATTATGCTAATTGTGGCTGTGAGTCTGTGTTATCCTGATCAGTACTGGCCACTTTACTAGGTACACCTGTTCAACTGCTCATTGAAGCAATTATCTGATCAGCCAATCATATAATAATCAATACTCTTTTGATCCCAGTGGGATCAAAATCTTTATGCCTCCCTCAACTCTTTTTTTTTTTTTGTAGAGTAAGCTGTCTGTGAAGGGCAGCCACCCGTAGCGGCACCCAGGGAGCTGGGGGTTAAGGGCCTTGCTCAAGGACCCACAGACATGCTGAGGCTGGGTTTAAACTGGTGACGTTCTGATTACAGACACACAGGCTTAGCCCACTGAGCCACATGCTGCCCCCATGTCAGCAGCACAATTTGTGAAGTCATACATATTCAGTTCAACAGCTTCAGTTAATGTTCCCATGAAACTCCAGAATGGGGAAGAAAGATGATTGAAGTAAATTTGAACGTGGTGTGGTTGGTGCTGCGCAGGTATGAATATGTCAGAAACTGCTGATCTACTGGAATTTGTATGCCCAGCCATTTGTGAAACATCAAACAAACGGTGGTTCTCTGGTTGAAAATGCCTTGTAGATGGCACAGGACAGTGAAGAATAGCTGGACTGGTTCAAACTGATGAAAAAGCAATGGTAACTCAAATAACGACTTGTTACAACCAAAGCAGAAGAGCATCTCTGAATGCACAACATGTCGAACCTTGAAGCAGATGGGCTACAGCAGCTGAAGACCATATGACCCCTGTCACCTAAAAACAGGAAACTGGGGCCACAGAAATATTGTGTGGTCAGATGAGTCTAAACTTCTGCTGCAACATCCAGATGATTGGATCAGAATTTGGCATGAAGAACATGAAAGCATGGATCCATCCGATTAAGGAAAATTCTGAAGGCAAAACGGGGTCCAACCCGGTTGGAGCAAAGTGTATGTGCATATCTCAGAGCAAAGCACGACTGGATATGCGAAAAGAACCATTCCAGTACACTCGGACTCGTTTTGTCGAGACGGCAAATAAATCATCATTTTATAACTTTGTGTCATAGGCATGTCAGCATTACACATTGTAACTGCGCCGTTCTCTCCCCATACGCAGAATTATCCAGCAGCTAGTGAATGGAATTATTGCACCAACAGCAATGCCAAACATTGGCATCGGACCCTGGTATGTAAACTGAAACAGGAGATGCTTTATCCCTGTTGGACACTTTCTTCTCTCTGCCACAAGCCCCTTTGCTTCCTTGATCGAGCTCAGTTGTGTCTCTCTCTCCTTAAGGGGCATGCTTCACTCAAACCCAATGGACTATGCATGGGGAGCCAATGGACTCGATGCTATTATCACACAGGTAAAAGCCTTGCAGTTCAGGACATTGTAGAGCATTATTGGTGCATCTATACTAAGGACTGCAAAGCATTCTGGTACAAGCATATATGAGGGGCAACAACAGCTGCTTTGAATTTGGAAAGTAATGGAGGATTTCAGTCTCACACCTCATACTAAACTGAAAATGTTGCGCTGTCGCCGTTTCCTGTCACATCTGATTTTTATTCCCTCCCTTCGAAATATAACATACAGTACGATCTCTGTAATTAATTTCAAAGGTCATGAGGCTAGGTAGCTGTGAAAACATTAACAGATTGAGTTCTGCTGCCCAATGTTGTTGTGGACCTTTAGGTATGATAATGTTCCTACTGGACCCATGGAAGCACAGCTTCAACCACTGCTACCTTTCCCCCCCCCCCCAATCTCTTCTAGTTATTAAATCAGTTTGAGAACACTGGACCTCCTCCAGCAGATAGGGAGAAGATTAAAAGTCTCCCAACTGTCCAGATCACAGAGGAGCACGTCGGTGAGTGCATCTGGACTTCGTGTTCCTAAAGCTGGACCACAAATGCGCTTCATCTGCGTTTTGTTTTATGCGCTATATATTATGTGATGCACGTACTACAAAGCATTCCTTTAGCAAAGAACGATGGCCTGTGCATTGCCGATATCTGCTTTTTATAAGCGCGTGTTTACTTTAACCTTTGGAATTCAGTGTAGATATGTGCTGGGACATGTCTCTGTACCTAATGTACGGTTCAGGAAATTCACAGCTGCAACCCCTTTCTGACTAGCAGCACTATGAGATGGGCCCTTCTCATAGATCGATTAGTATCCATCCATCCATCCATCCATCCAATCACCTACCCATCCATCCATCTTCCAACCTTTTACCCAATTCAGGGTCGCA
>JAODKE010000148.1:67297-81399 GCA_026779605.1 Mormyrus hasselquistii
TCTTCTGTGATTTTGAATGTATGATGAAATGTTCATTGTAGTTTTAAAAAATGTCCCAGTCATGCACCACCCTGTCACTGGACCATTAGCCTTGCCTGCTGGCTGGTCTGCTAAGGCTGTTGTGTATCTTGCAGCGAACTGGTGTAACATTTAGGGTAAGGTTGCCCAGTTCCGGTCCTGGGGGGCCAGTTTGCAACACAGTTTATAACACAGTGTGCAGATTTTCCTGCGCAGGCACACCGTGTAAATGGGCTGATCGGCTGATGAGGGTGTGTTTGAGCAGGGAAATCCGTGAACTGCACCGGGGATCCCAGGTCAAGGGTGTCCCCTGCATCCAAGGATAGATTTCAGACTCACGGTGACCTTGTACTGGATAAATGGTTATGGAAAATGGAGTGTGCCGGAATGCTTTGGCCTCTGAAGATGAGCAGGACCTTAGCTGAGTTAGCGATGGCTGTTCTGGGCCACACTTACTGAGCTGCTGGGAAGGACCTTCCCCTTACAGACAACAACTTGTCAGTGGTGTCTTGAATTACTTTGTCTGTCATATATACTGGCTGTTGTACAATATGGTACTATTTTTTTTTTAATTAAATGTTTAATAATGCTGTGTGGTTAAAATTGACCAAAGATACGTTTAATTCGCCATGCAAATAATGTGAACCTGATACTATATCATGTGGCTTTAGGTGTATTTTTAATGTTTTTTTGAGGAATAGAATTTTTTTTTTTAATATTTGTTAAGCTTAAGACAATTACATTGTATATCTCCAGTATTTCAATACCTTTGCTTGGTGATTGCTTATTTTTCCCAGAGGTTTTTTAGAATAGTTATTTTGAGGAGGAAAAAAATCTTAGTTTGCTTTGAATTTATTCAGTTAACTCACCCGTTTCATTAAGGAAATATCCCGTTGACCAGGTCTTCAAGACTTGAGTTTATTTCATCAACTCTATTAAATGCTCAAGAATCCAGTACAATTCAGACACATTTCTGTATTGTAAATTGCATCTTCTTATTTCAGTGGCTTTTAACTTTAGATTGACACTGCCTACTCAACACATAGAGGAAGAGAATTATTGTGAAATGAGCTGTTGTTTTTTTTTTGGGGGGGGGTCCCAGCATGGATACATACTCACACCTGTGAATCAACACTTGGTGGAGCCACTTTTGGCAGCAACTGCAGCTGTTATGTTGCTGTATGTCTTGTGCTTCTACTGAGGGATCCTGCTGGGCAGATCTGTGCAGTTCAGCCGCTTTGCATAAAGTCTCTGTTGGACAGCGAGGGCAGTCCTGCCTTTCACTGCATCATCCCCGTTTCATTGTCTTCAAGCTACTCCACTGCTTAGTCTTCAGATCATTGTCTCTCAAAAAAACATCTCCATCCAATCATTTACAGACTGTGGCATGTTTCCCCCCATTGTGACTCTCATTCTCAGCCCTGCTGATGAAAGCTTACCGCCTTCACAGCATCCTTCACAGTAGGTGGAGTTGTGACTGTGAAGTCCCATGTTGGATGTGTACCAGAGGTAGCGCAATAGCATGTCGCATTTATTTCTGTTTACATTTTTTTTCTTCAAATCCCTTTTTTTTTAAATTACTGCTTAATTATCCTGTTACTTTTTTCCTCAAAAAGTGAGATCTTGCTTTTCATTTTTCCAGACAAACTATTTAACACTTATTTCACTTCTCATCTATTCTGCTCTTTATGTTTTCAAAACTCGTTATTGGTGACTTTTTTTGAACCCTGTGGTTTCCCGAAAATGCCCCCGTCTGCTAGGATAGCCTGCCCTCTGCAGTTTGTGGGGCCATTAATTACCTTAACGACTGACTTGCCCTTGCTGCAGGAGATATTCCATTGTATTTAACACTTATATTTTACCTCAGCGCTCATTCTTTACCTCGTTGGTAAAAAATTAGAGATGGAGCATTTGAAGCAAATTGTGCATCAATTCTAACTTACTGCATAATTGATAGCAACTGCTTGCATCCGGTGTTATTTTAGAACAGAGTGTTTTAACATAATTTGACATTCCCTAATGCTATGAATCAGTTGTTTCATGAAACATTTTGTCCATGTGAGATATACAATATCCTAGGTTTGTTATACAAAGGGATTAACTCACTGCAAACTTTACTAATGATCCTTTCAGTTTTGCACCCTGTTTCTCC
The DNA here is from genome assembly GCA_026779605.1 of Mormyrus hasselquistii. Classification (NCBI taxonomy): domain Eukaryota; kingdom Metazoa; phylum Chordata; class Actinopteri; order Osteoglossiformes; family Mormyridae; genus Mormyrus; species Mormyrus hasselquistii. The sequence continues at coordinate 69,468 of JAODKE010000148.1, forward strand.
TCATGCTGAAAATGTGGAACAGGTTGTGTAAACTGTAACTGTAAATTGTGCATAAAATCCTTGGCTCATTACAAGGCACATATCACTCAGGTCCCTATAGGTGCTACATATGCATTCAGCGGCCAGTTCATTAGGTAAACCTACTTGCTAATGCGAAAAAGCTGCTCCTCCGAACAGAAAATCACTGGATACATGCAGCAGAGACACGGCTGATGGTTCACTTGCAGTTAGTCAATCCATTAAAATGACTAAGACGCCTGATCTAAGTGCAGTTGAACGCGGTGTGATTGTTGACGCCAGACGGTGGTGGATGCAGCATCTCAAAAGCAGCCGCCCTCCTGGCATGGAGACACACCACAATGTCTATAGTTCACAGAGAATGTGATGAACAAAACACATCCAGTCGGTGGCATGTCTGTGGCCACAAACACCTAGTTAATGAAAGAGGTCAGAGGAGAACAGCCAGAATCATTACAGTCGTACATTTATACTTCAGCTTTAAAAATCACTTCCACAAAGGCAGCAAGTGCAAAACGTACAGAGCTGTGAAGAAAGGCTGCTCTGAATACCCAGCTTGTCCAACTTTAAAGCAGTTCTGGGGGTATAATTGGGTCCTACGCAGTAGTAGCTACTTACTTAGTAGGAACTGAGTGTATATTTAACAGCGAATGTTAAATACTGAGACATAGCCTAGATAAATGCATTAATGGGATCCCACTTGATATCTATCCAAAATAATTTATTTACCCCCCCCCCCCTTTTCTTGGATCTCTGCCTTTTATGCAAATAAGTCTGAGCATCATGCTTCAGTGTCACACCAGGAAGTGAAAGTAGCAGCCAGTGCAGAAGAACAGGCTGTGTGGTTTGCAGCCCCTCCGACTTCCCAAATAGCGTAGCGCTAAAAATAGGGATAAAGAGCCCAGCGACACAAGGGAAGGCAGACAGGAATGATTCCTTTGGTGACCTGAGGTGCTGCTTTAGCTGACGTTCCCTGGCCGGCTATACGGAGTTAACCGAGAGTGTGCAACCTTTCAATGTCATTGGCACAGTCTGTCTTTTTGAAGGTAAGTCTGGCGGCACTGGAGAATCCTTGCTCTTTGCATGTGTGAATAATTTGAATTTTTTTTTCATTACCTTTTTCCTGGTTTAATTTTCTTTTTATATATTATGCATGAAATCCAGCAAGGGGATGTTTTTGAATTGTTGTTCTTTTCAGTTTGTAATCATCCTGGCATATTAGCGGGGCGCCTTGCCCCATTTAATGTCATTGAGTTGAGCATATCTGTAATTACCTGTTGGCTGGATCATTCCTCCACATTGTCCCAGGAAATATAGATGAGTCAATGACTTATATTGACTTATAATGTCTTATATCGACTTCTATCAATAAAAGCACTTCCCACAGCAGACACTGTCTGTCTGCTTCTACTAATGGTTTTGTTTACAAACCCTACTGCCTTGCTGCTGGTCGAACTATTACACATACTCTTGTCCTAATTGGTACCGCTTGTACCTGAAATCATCAGCATCGTTACACATATAATGTTACAAATACTAGATCTAACTGACTTACATTCCACCCCCCAAACATCATCCCCTCCCAAGTACAGAGTACACAGGTCACCTCATCCGTGTCAGACGTCACAAGCACAAAAGCACCTTGCAATGTTGTTTTACTCAATGGCCCCTTGTTGCATTTGACCCTCATGCAAGTAGCTAATTAGAACCAATATGTTTGCATCACATAGACTGTCATCCATGCCATGAATACAGTGCTTATATAGTCAACGTGGTTTGAAACCTCTGACATCACTAATGAAACCAATAAAAATGAGTTGAATACACCTTCATTGCATGCTGTTATACAATTACTGGATATCAGATATTTTAAAACACGGTACCACTTAATATGACTAATGAGGCAGCAATAAAGATATTTATTTAGGTAAGCCTATTTGTTTTTAGCAAAGAAGTTCAATGTTTGCATATTTATGTCATCAATAAACATATTGTAAAATCTAAACATTATTTTGCAAATATCCATCCATCCTTGCTAATTCTGGTTTGAGTTACTTGGAGTCAGTCCCAGGCAAGGTGGGGTACACCCTGGACAGGATGGCGGTCCATCACAGAGCACAAACTCACAATCGCTCAATGGGCAATTTAGACACAACCGAAGAAATCCACATAACATAATGAGGAAATGCAAAGCCTAGAGGTGTCCACGAAGGACATCCATCCATAATTTAAAGACTATACCGCGCAATAAAATTGTCATTCAGCAGCAGAGACTCAGATGTGTTTTCGACGGTTGTACTTTCAGGTTTTAACACTAGAGGACGCCAGTTAATAACCCGATGATCCGAGCGAACGGTCACTTATGAAATTTAGTATCTTCAAGCTGGGTTCAACATGTTTTAATCGTTACAGCATTAATGTGTCGTTTTTTGGGGCGTCAAATGCAAGAATAATGCTCCGCATTTTGTGTTAGTAATAAAATTACGCTCAATGGCGTTGTGTTTATCCATTTTAAAATCACTGCTTATTCTCCAAAGAATAATTAAGTATACATGTATACAAGTCACTAGTGCTATTGTATATAAAAATAACAATACATGGGAACATTAAACAGACCCCATATCATTCTTTTTAAATGAGTATTGATGATACTATTTCCTCATATTTATTAGCGAATAATTATTATCCTACTGTGTGCGTATATAGCAAGCATAGCCGTGCAGTGTCAGGCGGCTCAGACGTGCGAGACACGCCGCAGTTTTACCAGAACGCGCCCAGCATGAACGCACCGGTTTGCAGGACAATCACCTGTTTTGCTCCCCGTGTTCATTCTCTCACTCTCTGTGTCTTTGCCTGCATATTCTCCCTCCCAAAGATGAACGAAGGCAAATGTTAATCTTCCCGATGCCATGGACAAAAGAGAGGTTTCTGGGGGATCTACCGAGGTCATGAAAAGCAAAGCGAGCGGCGGCGATGGCAGCCATAGTAACACGGCTGCGTGCTCGGCTGGGAGCCGCAGGACCGGGCTGGATGTCAGGGGCGGCGCGGAGAACGTCTCCCCCGATGCCTCCGCCCAGCCGCGCCCGGGCTCCCATCACATCGCCGACAGCACCGCCGTCCGGGACGAGGCAGCAGCAGACAGCGAGGCGGAGCCAAAAGTCCAGCAGCAGCGTGTACGTCGGACTGGTGTAAGCGGCGGCTGTGGTGTGAACATCAAGGATCTTACGCCGGGAGGGGGAGCCGCGTCAGTGACATGCAAGTGCTCAAACAGCAGCGACGAGCCCTGCCCCTCGCAAGGCGAGCAGTCTGCGCCTTCTGCTGCCATAGGCACCACGATCTCGGCCGTGGCTGCTCAGGAGGATGCTGATGGTCGCAGCGCCTCAAAGGAAGGGGACGCGGCGACAGGAGTAGTGGCGAACGGCGTGGCCACTGGCTCGGCAGGTGGAGGTAGCGACACCACGGCTACCGTCACAGGCATGAAATGCAATACAAACGGCGACTGCAGGAGAGATCCGTCCTCTAAAGGGAGCCTGTCTTCCATAATCTCTAAGCAGGAGAAGCAGGGTGCGGGGATAACTGGAGCCGAGGACGGGAAAAGGCGGAGCGGCTGCAATTCTACAACTGCCAGTATGGACGGCTCGACCACCCCTGCCGGCTCATTGGCACAGGGGCAGGGGGGCGAGACGGTGAACCCCGGTGCCACCGGTGTCGTCGAGAAAAAGGACTCCCGAGTTTCCTTCTCCAATGCGCCCAGCAGAAAATCATCCTCCTCTGTGCTGGGCGCCGGTCAGACCCAGAACCAGCAGACCCGGAATTCAGTGACATTCCTTAAATCTGAGGATGGACCGCAGATCCTGCCGGAGGATGGTGAGCTGCGGGACAACCAGACGTTCATGCAGCGCCAGTTCAGTTCCATGCTGCAGCCGGGAGTTAATAAATTCTCCTTGCGTATGTTTGGGAGCCAAAAAGCGGTGGAAAGAGAACAGGAGCGAGTTAAATCGGCAGGCAACTGGATTATCCACCCCTACAGTGATTTCAGGTAAGGGGCGAGTTAAGACGGGTTACCAACCTTCACCACATGTTGACGGCATCTTACGATCATCTGGAGCCGTATATGACCCATCTCAATGATAATACAGCATATGAAAGTATATACAATGCTTTATTGTAATTATTTATCAGTAAGTCCCGTCCATATAACTTTGATGTGTCGCCTGAGAACAGACAGGAGTAACTGTGACCATTACATCTGTTCATAACATGATGGAAAAGAGTCACGGACTTAAGGTCATGAATAAAGCCCCATTCAAAGTAATCGTGATGTAAACGTATCGCCAAATGAGCTTCACTGCACATTACTCTTAGTTACTTTGCTAGTACCTTATAAGAAAAAGTAAATAAATAAAAATAATAAAAAGAAACATAAACTTACTAATAATAATTATAGTTAAGCGTATTAATTGCACAATGCAGAATGGCAGCCAGAAGAAAATGAATACTTAGGCAGACACGCTTGTCGCTTACACCCTTACACTCCCAGTGTAGGCCTGACACGTAAAGACCGCCTCCTGGCTTTTTATCAAGTATCAAGTGTATGTTCATGGATGGTCGCGTTTACAAGCACCTTGTATATAAAAACAATCAGGCCTCCACCAAATCTGCTATTTCATTTGTCGTATAACATGGAGTGTGCATGTCGTTGAAGAGTGAGCATTAAAATAGAAGCCTGCTATTTATAAGCGAAAGATTTAAGTTAGTGTTGCCGTTCAGTACTTTCGTCCTTACTTAACATCTTACGGCTTAATTCATAATATTGGGGACTGGTCGCCAACCTGGACATTTGCTTTTGTTTTATGCTAGACCTATATAATTTTAGAATTTGTCAATGCATTAATTACCTTTGGTGTGTAATAGTAATGAGTTACAGCCAATGGTCACTATGTTTCCTTCAACGACTTTGTCAAGCAAATATTTTGAGTTCATTTGTTTCTAAACGCACAGTGTTAGGTAAATCATTTTGGTATCCCGGGACAGGTAGCTGAACTCGTTTACTGACTGTTTTATTCCTATTGGAAAACACCGTCTTAAATGTGTTACAGCTGCTAAATCGCGGATATCGCCCGTACACGTTTTGTAAAGTCACCTTGACGCCCAAACGTGGAGACACCGACTGCACTGTTGGCCTAAACAGACATTTTCTCCCTTGACTATTTCTGATTTCACCTACATTTAAAATTTACATGTTGTGCACGGGTTAAACTTTAGCACCATCCATTTGGCCTTTATTTCCATAAAAGAACACAGTACCGAAGGTCGTATTTCCCCATATATTCCTGACGGCCACTTAACACTTTTGGCAGCTTATTGCTTTTAGATTTGGCTGCTTTATATTTCCCAAAGGATACGCCGCGTTAAATTGGCTGTAGTTTTTCAGCTCCTGTCTATGCCAATAAGACCGTTGTCGCTTTTCTGTGGATCTGCTTAAGTACCTGATAAGTGGATACATCTATTGGCATTCTGTTGACTGGATTTATTTAAACATTTTGTTATTGCATTCTTTACATACTCTACCCTACGCGTGTAGTGCTTAGACTAACATACGGTTTATTATTATTATTATTATTATTATTATTATTATTATTATATATTAGATATATCCCTGCAGTGTTTATGACTTAAATGATTGTAATCGAGAAGGCATCTCCCATTACTGTTCTTGTGTTTATTAATATTTAAAACAATATTGCTCTCAAACTCCATATTAGTGTAATACAGAGCATCAAAGCGAAAACATAATACAGAGAATGAACGAAAAAAAACTCGATTTTAGTACTGCTCTTTTTGTTAAGTGTTATTTATCGAGCAATCTAGATGTCTGGCTTTTCACTTCGATTGCTACAACGCAGTACTCTGAGGCTTCGCACAGTAAGCTTCACTTTACAGGACCTCGAAGCAGAACTCAATGCTTAACATTTGATCAGAATGAAATCAGCTCACTTCTCGTCATAGGCTTTTAACAGCGAGCGCCCTGCATTTTTCATGCTGTAATCTTTCAGTACCAGAGACAGCTCTCCACCAAGCGCCAGGGGAGAGCCGGCCCGGTCCGGGATACCATAAATGACTTTGTTTCAGCTAAAGACTGATTGATCAGGCTTCATGCTTAACAAATGGCCAATGATATTGTTCTCCGAATGATCTTTCGCCTGGAGAGATTTAACGAAGTAAGAAGAAGAAGTTGCTTGCTTGCCCTTGCTATATGAAGCTATTCTTGTATTATTTTGTGGGTCTCATATTATATATCCATTATAAAGATCCAGTTTAAAACTGATATGTTTAAACTGAGGTATACAGTGTCCCAGCCTGTAGAAAATATCCAGCCTTTGGAAAACAGCAAAACGATTGTATCACATGTAGCGCTACACTGAATCTTTATAGCTATTGTGTATTTAATACCTTTCAAGGGATGTTTATCGCTCTCAGTAAACTAGTCTCATGGCTGTACAGCAGAAGTATGGCGGTTTAGCAAAGAAATCTTGCAACAATAAGCATAACAGTATGGAAGTTATTTAAAGAAATGGTCTTGATAGTTAATGCAGAACAATAATAATTAATTGAAGTGAAATGTTTGAACTGTGTTTTTCTTAAAGGAATTACGCACCAGCCTTAAAGTTTATAATCTAACTGCCTTCTTATCAGGAGACAAAAGTCAATGTGATTGTAATATCTTGTTATTACTATGATTAGACTGAACAGCTTAAAATCTAATATAATGCTGACTGTCTGGAGTTCAACCTTAAAGTCTGGGCAAGGTGTTATGTTTGCGAACCAGCATGAGGTAAGAACACGTTGTTCCTTTTGTTATTGAATTATATTGGAAGGATCTAATACACCCAGTCTGACTCACTGTGGCGTCTTTGATGTACAATTTGGCCACAATGCGTGAGCAATAAGGAAATGAATCAGCAGCACCCCTGGTGGCGTATTCTTAAATATTCCTGCAATCTAATGATACTTCATTATAAGAATCCTGTCCAACGATCTTTGCTGTAAGGCAGTGGTGCGCGGCCAGCGCGCGACTGGCGGCTCCCGGGGGCTGGTGTGGCAGCCTCTGACTGAATAAAAAAAAATGAGCTAATTATCATGACCATCAGTTATTGATTATTATAATTTTGTAATTGTTATTTTTTTTTTTATAAATCTAGTTGCAATGCAACTCACCCAATAAGGTGCATGTACGTAGTTAACCAACAATCAGCTAGCCAGCTTTAAAAGTGAAGGGTGGCCCCCAATAGCCCTCTAGGCATGGATCTCGCCTAAAATCGAGTGAAGAGTAGGGCTGTAATGTGTCAGTAAGCCAGAATACAGGACATACCTTATTAATCTGTACCTTGTGACGTTCAGAAGCCGCCCAGTCACGTGCCGGGTATTTCCCTTAATGCTTTATTTGACTGGAACATGCGGCCGGCTGGACTAGATCAATTTCGTTGTCATGGCTTGGGATTTCCCTCCCATCGCGGGCTATGCCCTTATGCTGACCTTGAGGATTGCAGAAGGATAACGCTGTATCCTGGACTAATTTTAAAACCATTCCTTGATATAGACAAGGGCATCTTAGTTGTGTAACCGGCGATGGGCTGGGATTCATCGGAATTCACATTGGGTTTAAGCAATTCTGCAGAAATTGCTGTTACTTTGCTAATGTTTGTTGCTGTCAACAGGAAAATAAAGGAAAGAACAGAGGTCCTTGTTGTAAAGTGAAGCGCCTAAAGTGAATCTTTATTATTATTATAATTATTATTATTCCAGCATAATAAAACTATTTACAAGGATGCTGAAGGAACCATTTCCTCAGTAAGAGTTCTAGTAAACAGTAATAATGTAGGACATTGCCATTTTATTAATGAATAAAAATTAGGATTTAAAGCAAGTTGCTTGAACAGCTTCCCCCCGAACTTCACATCTCAGCAATCATAGATGGATAGATAGATGCTTCATTAATCTTTTTCTTTGTATTCTTGGTGCTCTGCATCTGCAGGTTCTATTGGGATTTCACAATGCTCATGTTTATGGTGGGCAACTTAATCATCATCCCCGTGGGCATCACATTTTTCAAGGACGAAACCACCACGCCGTGGATTATTTTCAACGTGGTATCGGACACCTTCTTCCTCATGGACCTGGTGCTCAACTTCCGTACCGGCATCGTCATCGAGGACAACACAGAGATTATCCTCGACCCGGAGAAGATCAAGAAGAAGTACCTGAAGACGTGGTTCGTGGTGGACTTCGTCTCCTCCATCCCCGTGGATTATATCTTTCTCATTGTGGAGAAGGGCATCGACTCTGAAGTGTATAAGACGGCCCGCGCCCTGCGGATCGTGCGCTTCACCAAAATCCTCAGTCTCCTGAGACTCCTGCGACTGTCCCGTCTCATTCGCTACATCCACCAATGGGAGGAAGTAAGTCAACTGCTTCATGCGGGCATGAGGCTCTGTACTGAATGCTGGTAGATACTGCTGAAGTCATAGATATTATGCAGAAATGAGGTATTTAGAAATGATACCAAATTACAGTAATCTTTTGACCCGATTCGTTTATTAAACTTTGTAGTTTGATGAGGTTTGTGGTTATAGAATAAAAGAAATGTGAAGGGTTACAGGTTCTCATGAAAGATGAGTTATTGTGTTGAATATACTGGTGATCACAGCTACAGAAATTGTGCTGTTTGAAATTATTAGTGGAAATCTATTGTCAGCGAACTGAAGGCATCCTGTGATGGTTGACTTATACCTGTTGAAGGTCTCATTTGCGAGTAGCCAGTGGTCACTGAGAGGTTCAAAAGACAGAGTAACAAAGTAAAAGAAAAATGCAATGAGAAGTGATACAGTGTCACCAGGTATATTCTGCCCCCGCACACTGCCGCACATATATATCCCTGGTACATCATGTCCATCGACTGATACGAAACTGTCAACCAATCATATTCACACAGGTCCACCATGTGTCTTATACTTAAAGGGTATACAGTATGTTCACAGAGTGACCTGGTTCTCAGGTTTGCCTTCTCAGACCTAGAAGCTCCACTTAGACACAATCTTAGCCAGATTTTAGGCTGTAGAACCATCAGTCAGGATTAGGAGCCGAACAGAACAGCTGAAAAGGTTGCGGTGACCTTGGACACACGTCTGTGGTAGGAGCTAAGGAAGCCGGCAGCCTAAGGCGACACGTGCACCTGAACACCCAAGTGTCTCCCTTTTACGCCCCGAGTGTCCTGTCATCATCATTCGAATCTACATCCTGCTTGAATTTGTATTGTTTTGCCAAACAAACTTATGGGAACCTCAGTACACTAATGGCCAAAACTGTGAAAACACCTAGTATTTTGGGCATTCTGCTTTAAAAATTACTAGATGAATTTTGGCAGTAATGTTTATAACCAACCATAAACAACGTTTACAAATATCATACACTGGATGGCTATGTAAGTAACTGGAGCAGAAGTTGAATAAAGTTCAAAAATTGGATGTGTTTCCACAATTTTGGCCACTAGTATATAGTGAATAATGGTTAATTGCAAAAGAAGTTTAGCCAAAAGCACAACTGATTCTGTCTTCGGGTTATTGATATAAAATGCAAGATTCTACACCTTTCATTTGTAAACTATGCAGAATAAATTACTTGTAACCAGATATTTTTATACTTTCCTAGGAAGTGTTATTCTGCAGTGTTTATCGAAATACAATAATCCAGGATGAAAACTCTAATTGAAGTCCCCTTTTAAAACAAGTTATTTGATTATGTACTGTCTTTTTTTACTACTGCTGCTGTTTCTAAGGAATTTCCCCATTGTGGGATTAATACTGTAAAGTCAATCTAATCTAATCTAATCTAATCTAATCTAATCTAATCTAATCTAATTGCAGCCCTAGAACTAAAATCTCACATCTATTTGCCTTTTGATTTTTTTTTCTGCCACTGTATTTGAAGGCAATATTGCTGCAATACCTCAGTATATTTTACTGCTTTGTGGTGAAACTATACTCAAATATTGATGCTGCTGCTGAAGTTCATTGACGAGTTCCTGTTTGTCATCTCTCCCCTTTGCGATTACCGACAGATGGCTCATTACTTCTGTTGATAAAGTCCCAAAGCTGTACAGTGTGTTGAAAAGTATTTTGGTTCAACAGAGCAGCCAACGCACACTCGATCAGCTATACTGCCAAAGTAGTTCTCTGCAGCATTGAAGCCTGCAAATGCTGCTTTTATCATACACTGCTTGCAATCCACTGCTTTCAGATTTTCATTTAGACTATTGATTAGTTATCCTTTTTAACTGGATTAATCTTCCATTTACCTGTTCTTCCGCTTGTTCATTTTAGCACTGAGCACTGGAGCAACTATACGAACGAGGTGCAATTGGTGTCATCAGGCGTGTGCATGCTGCAGATTTTTGAGCAAACGACTGGGAGCAGGATCATCATCTATCCTCCATTGCTTGTCTCTGTTAAAAGCGGCTGACGGTGCTTCAGGTTTAACACCTTTTCAGTTTTTATTTCCTCGCATATAAGAAACAGGAAGTATCATTTGGCAGCTGCAGAAAACAGGTTTGCATGTTGTTTCTGTGCTGCCTTTGGACTCCCTCAGCGCTGGGAGGGTTTTACCACCCTCTTATCAACTGTAAAGGCGGGTGATGGTGGTTGTCCAGGTTGCACTATTAGTAATTCTCTGTGCAATATTCATATTATTGGTAATTCAATGTGCAACGCGTGCATCATCAGTAATACTTTTCTACTTAGCAATACTGAATTTGTTCCTTAGTAATTCCGCATTATTACTTTATTAACTGGATTATCATATCTTACACATTACTACTTTCTATATACTTTTTATTAAGTAGTTTTTATATGCAGTGCCTTTTACATGTACTGTGTAAATGACTACATGTTTTGTTACATAAAAACATAAGATATTTACAAACGAGAGGAGGCCATTTGGCCCATCAAGCTCGTTTGGGGAGAACTTAACTAATAGCTCAGAGTTGTTGTATCTGAAGGGGCATCTGCCCTGCAGGTTCATTATACATGGGTGTAATGACAACCAAAGGCCTCTAATTCTAATTAATTTGGAGAATTAAAGGTTATAACTTCCCCCTTTTCATTTTTCTGAATCATAGACGGAAAGGTGAAATTTGTGTAATGTTATTTTCTAAACAAATTATATTCTTTTGTAATATGTTATGTTGTCCACCAGTGCTCATTTAGGCATCAGTGACATACATTATAACATATACCCAGTAAGTTTGGTCTTTACAGCACATACTTTTTAATTTAACATTTTTTCTGTTATTTTGTGGCAATAAAAATTCACTTTGACCTTAATATATATCCTATATTTACCTTAACCTTGACTTATATATGTTCTCTTTCATATCTCATCTTACATATTTACCTCAGCCTTGCCTGTTCACCCTGCTGGGCCTGATGTCAGGACCACTTGTGTTTTCCTGGCTCTTCTTCTAATTAAATCCCAAGCCCTTTTCCTCCAGATTAAATATCCCTTACCTACCCTCCACACCCACCTGCATGTCACACCTGCGCTTCGCTGCTTCAGGCGTGCATCTTCCTGCTCAAACACGCCCCACCTCTCCCCAAAGGATGTACAATTTATAGCCCTGTCCTTCCACACCAGGGCTGAACCTGTGTGACGTGTTGGTTCATCGGCTTTGCGGGTGGAAAGGCAGAGCGTCTGAGGGACCCCCATGTATGTCACCCTAGTGGCTGTGAAAAGATACGGAAGGTCATCAGTCTGCTTACTTTAACTGTGGTTGCTTCTACCTGGAATAGAATAGAATAGAATAGAATAGAATAGAATAGAATAGAATAGAAACCTTTCTTACCACCCCAACAGATTGGTG
>JAODKE010000148.1:98227-113847 GCA_026779605.1 Mormyrus hasselquistii
TGGATGGATGGATGGATGGATGGATGGATGGATGGATGGCATTTCAGGCTAGTGTAACGATAAACTGAATCTCAAGTGATTTCGGGCTAGCTTTTACACTTCCCTGCCAGTAGCTACTTAAAAAAAAAAGGAAAGAAATAAGACACTGCATTCAGCCACAGCACAGAAAGGTGCTTTTGTTTATTGCCATGGTTTCACAGGACCCATTTTTCCCCGTCGTTTCCTTCGCTTGTTACTCATTCAAAAATATGCAAGGTCATCTGCAGCCCCCTAACAGCGGCTGAACGCCAGTTTGCTCCGTACGTCGTTTCTCAGCCAAATAAGGATGCGGCTCATCCATCTTCCAACGCTCAGTCACTGAACCTCAGTCTGGTCAATCAAGAAGAATGAATATCATTCTTATGAGTCAAATGCTAACATGCTACAACTGTGACAAAAAGTGGTCACTTGCTGCATTTAAACCAGAGCAAAGGAAGCTGAAGAAAAGGGAAGCTCTCAATGTCCCAGAAGTAAGACAAAAGTGAAGAGAAGCTGGAAAGTTCAAGTTCAGAGACCAACACTAGACCTCAATTAAGGAAATACACTATACAAGCTGCATAGGTGATCCAGTGACAGACTCAATTATGCCACTCAGTGATGCTCTTGTGATAAGGTGTGACCTAAAATTAATGGGCAGCGTGTTCATTAAATGAGTCTGTGTACAAAAATGCAATATCAATAATTAAATTCAAATTTGCTGTAACAGTGCTCCTACTACACACCAGGGCATGCGACATCCGAGCGTTTGTACTCGATAACAAACACACAGGTATATGCTACGTGCTGAATTACAGATCATTGCAACACAAGAGATCTGAATTCCCACACAGAGCCCCTGAGTATTCAGAGTGAGTATTCCGCATATCCATACAGCCCTCTAGTGCAAGTCAGGCAAAACGCATGTGAAAACAAGGGTGGGGAAACAGTCTCTAGAGATCTTTGAAAAAAAAACCCCTGCCCTTAACATCTTTGGTAAGACAGAGAGTGAATAAACAAGTAATCATCTTCTATAGGAAATTACATTTTAAAGGCTTATAGAAAAAAATCACCGTTAGGCATTAGGATTTCTGGATATTTCAAAATCACTTACGAGCCCAAGTCTTTAAGGCAGACTCTTCTTTAAATGTGAATATGATCGCAGCATGAAGGCTCATGAAATCAAATCCCAGATCATTTCATATCAGAAACCTTTTATAAGGAAGAGATTATGCCATATTCTGTCTGTGCGTGTGTGTGTGCGCGTGTGTGTGTGTCCCCACTGAGAAAAAGGGGGCAGGAGATAACGCAGAAATGAGGCAGATGAAGAGCAGCCAGATAAGAACAGGAAAGCAAAGCCTTTCGCTTCAAATGGCATATGGTGGCTAGACAGCCGTGTGGACTGTAAATGAGGCAAGGACACCCAGGCAGATGACGAGAGGGAGCTGGAGACAGAGCTGGGGAGACATGCTATGGTATCATGGAAAATGCTGCACACTGCCACCTTCTGGAGGCATTTGGAAGTGCGTGATACGTGTGGACTAGCTAGGCTGGAACTACTCTTCTGCTTCAGTAACTCGCCCATCCTTGGTACAACGACCCCGGTCCCACAGGCGCACTGTTGACCACACATGTTTAAATTGGCTGCTGAGGCGCACTCCCCCCCCCCCACGACCCATACCACCCCCATGCTACCCCACTGTACCATCGCTAGATAAATATTATCATTCATCCATATTTTAAGCCTCCTGAAAGTGCATGGTGTAGAAAATATGCTGAAGCGTATTAAGGTTATCCTTCTGAATAATGCAAAGGCCATGTTTATACAGGCACATGCATTTTTATTTTTAAAAAAGCATACATACTCATTAGAAAGACAAACTGCTGCACTGTAGTCACTGTAAGTCTGTCACTGCTATTGTTTTTCAGTTAGGGATCCATGGTAAGATTTGTCTGTATCCGTGGCAAACTGTTTTGATTCAAAAAAAATAACTACGTACACAATGTTTTTAGATACCACATCTGTGGTAAAAATTGCATTTTGATCAAAGTGTCCAGAAGAATTCACCATGACATTGACCACAGGTTTACAAATATTTATGTTTTTTGAGGCAAAGTGAAACATAAATGTCACAGCTAGGTCAAATGCAGAAGCTAAGCTACCATCTTCTTTGAAAATATCAAACCATCCAGACTCAACAGGGCTCAATTTCACAGCCATAATTAAACACTTCAGGTAATGCTGACTAGGGCAGCCACTAACAGCTATTTTTCTATAGATTAATCTATTGACTATTCTATTGATAGGTTGATTAATCTAAATGATTAATGAACTTGACTGTTTAATTTAGGTTAATTATATTTTGAGAACAACAAGACGTATGCCATTGCAGGACTTTAAATAACGCACTTAAATAATGGCACTATACAAACATTATTTTCGCCCACAATTCAACAAGCATGCCTTAGTAGCATGCCTCCAAATTTTTCAATGCCCAAAAGTTAGTAATCTGTATAATTTTGGCACATACTCATGCTTAATAAATTCAGTTAGTGGAGCACGCCACATGCGACAAGTAGTAAGCGCTGAAGTCGCGATGAAGGAAGAGACAGGTCAGCAGCTACATTATCCTTTCAAAGAAGAGATACTGTGGTTAAATACGTTAAAAAGATGTTGGTGGTGTCGCGGTTCTTTTTGCAGATTAAAGTCCAACACACAATTTTTTTCTTGAAATATGCTTTTCATTTTCATTTCAGTTCACAAATGTTCTGATTTAGCGTCTGTTTTCACTTTAGTTCTCGAACACAACACTGGTCCCAACAAGTCCATTGTGCACAAACACACAGACTGACACCGTCAATAAAAGTGGAATAAGGCCAAGTTATAGCCTAAACATTTTCACAAACACTTATTCAATGAAGATTCTAATGTAGCAGGCAGACGACTTTATGGCTTTAATAATGCGTGTATTAAGCAGCTACAAGGACAAAAGATATTAAAAAGCTCTCCATTCCAATGCTAATTTAATAAACATGATTAGATACACAGGGTGCTTTTATCTAGATCTTTCAGTCCATCATCCACATTAGTGCCTGTGCATTTTCCTGTGCAGCACAGTGCTGGTACCGCCACAGTATACTATCACACTTTGCACAGTGTAAAACCACCTTTTCCTTTTGTGATAATTTGAACTACTCTCATAATTATGTAGTGATATTAAAGGAAAACACTTGTTATAGTGAACTGAAGCGTTTTAAAGGCAATTAAATTTATTATTATTATTTTATTTTATTTTTTTTTAAAGAAAAAGAGCTGTCAATTTAAAATGTTGATGTCGACACATTTCCAGTGACGATGTCATTGACTACATTGACTAATCACGACAGCCCTAAAGCTGACCACCTGACAGAAACATTTAGTTAATTTATTAAGTGCTCAATTGTGGAGCGCATAGTACCTGAAGCGTTGCTTCAAAGCTATAACCTCAAATGTTACCCTTTCCTGCGGGGAGGAGAAATGGAAAAAAAAACTGAGATGTAGGATAAGACTATTTTTGTCCCAAAGTGCCACCCATCTATGGTGGACAGAGGCACCTCTGTGACCACGGCTTATATACACTGTAACTGACTCGGCCAGAATCAGTTTCTTATTTTTCAGTTTCTCTGCCGCCTCGCTAAAAACAAAATGTGTGCTCATAGCACAAAAACGTATGGATCAGGGGAGTGAGCCCCCATGTCTGAAGGAAAAATTCACAAACAAGAATATTAGTCACAGTTCTCACACGCTATAATTCAAGATAGCCAGCGTTGGGGAACAGGAATTAACACTGATATCTAACACTACTTTCTAACACTACACTACTGTTTTTGGGAGGATAAGAACACAAACTGCTAAATGAAACAAGTGCCCAGGAGTTCATCAAAGCCAGCCAGCGACATGTATCCCCAATGTGACACAGAGAAACCAGCATCTCTTACCTGAGATATTACAGATGGGGAATTTTTTTTAAGATCTATAGAGACTGTTTCAAAACCCTTCCTTTTATGTGCATAAACTGTAAAAAGGGAGACTGCGCATAGAAAATGTAAGTCCACCATAACCATAGTACAAAGATGAACAAAAAGGGGACCAGCCACTGACCTGACGATATGGAAACTCGCTCTTCGAACTTCAGTGAGACGAGTTTACAAATGTAAACGACATCAAGCTACCATTAGCAAGATCAACCACTATTACAACATCTGCTCTACTGGGAGACTCTAGTTATAATCAATAGTTTAAACATGGAAAAAACGGGGAGTCTGGAAGACGATGTTAGCGCACAAAGAAGTAGGTTTAAGATCATTACTGTCAAAATAATCATCACTTGGAAACAAATACACAAAAATATTCAAGAATGAATCATCTACTCGGAATTACAACAGTCAAGGGGAACCTTTTTGTTCAAAGTCAAAGACGAATCAAGGTGGGCTCTGCAGGTCACGGTATGTGATCACCCATTAGTGGTACAGGGGGCTTGGTTAAAGAAGGCCTGAACACAACCGATGTCAGACATGAGGACGGCAGATGGGATGGTGATGAATGAGTACTCATGTATAAACACCGTCTGCGTCAACGTCAAACAGAAAACAGGTCTGCAGTCACACCGGGGTAATTACAGCAGAGCCGATGACCGTCACGAATCCAGTGACACTGCACACGTGAGACGGCCTGGAGCGCTGCCTGCTTTCCCTGGCCGCACTGGATGAGCAGGGGGGCATCACCAAGCCCCCCCCCCCCCCCCAGCTGAGGGATTACTGGGTGATTATACCTGTGAGGGCTTCCCTTAATCAGGGCCCTGACTGGAAACGACCAGCATGTCCATTGGTACTGAGAGCAGCTATGCTTATCTTCACAGGAGGACTATGCATCTCCATGAAGTTCACCACATTCGGATAATTGGGAATACCAGGCGGATACCTAGGATTGTGCCGGGATACTTCTTTCCGGCCATTTCTCTTTTTAATACACACCACCCACACTGACCCCACTGGAGATGAACCCATTTAAACTGCACATTCGGCAGAATTACGAGCAGGCGGCGAGGAATCCCTGTCGATATATGAAATGATGGAGTGGTCGCATTCAGTAGCGTGTAATTCACCTGGAGAGGAGACGCAGACACGGCAGAGAGCTTTAAAATAACAGCACATACCCCTGAGAATACTACACTCTAAATGACATGGCAGTAATAAGACAAACTGCACAGTTAGCCTTTCTTTATCATTTCTTTTTTAAATCCATGTTTCCAAAATAATACAGCCGCAAACTCAAGCGTCTCGCTATACAGAGGTAGAGAGATTAAAATATTCTTAAAGGCCCCGGTTTGCACTGATAACTCAATGTCTCCTTTATAGCACTATTACTATACTCGAATACATGCATTAATTACATAATTCAAGTCCAAAGAGTAAAAGTCCAGACCAGGATATTGTTTCAAACAACCAGTTGAGTACTCTGTGATTGTGACTCTTTATGCTCAGCTGGTTGGTTGGTTGAAACAAAATCTTAGTATGGATTTTTACTATCCGGAGCTGAATTACCCAACTCTGTGTATAAATCTCCTCTGAATGCAAGCGGGAAGAAATCATTCCAGTGCAAAGCACCAGTAAGAGCTCAGCACCGACCGCTAACACATTTCCTGTCTGCTCTTTGAAGAAGGATATACTGAGCATTGAGCATTACAGTAGGCTCATTGAGACACGAATGGAAGCTCGCCGTCACGAGTCAGTCTACAAATACAGACTGACAGGAGTTCATGTCTCTAGTCTCTTCTGACGGCAATAAAAGTAGAACATAATCCGAGTATGTAAAACTGACAGAGAATAGAGGTCAATCCAGAGCACACTTTAATATTAGTACTGATTCAGCATCATAAAAATGGAAAATAGCAGGGAATCAGTTTAAGACAGAATTAAAGAAAAAACAGTGAATGGTAAATTGCAACAAGGTAATAAATGCTGGACAGGATGTCTGCACCGCTGAGTTTGAAATCCACAGTGCCTTATGATAACCTGCAGTCATACAGTATATTAGCCAGCGTGACTAAGGACAGGAAAGGTGTGGCAGGAGCTTAAGGCTGGGTAAGCAAAGCGGCGTTAAGCATAGGGTTGCTCATCATCACGTTTTATATTTAAGTCACATTACAGAAAAAAATGATTAGGAAAAGAAGAGCAGAAATGCCGATTATTAAAAGCAGAGCGACGTGATAAGCATGCTAATTATGGAAATTCAGAAAAGGTAAAGAGGATTCCAAAAACGCACTGCAGAAACAGGCCGCCTCGCCTGCTCTGAGCATTAAGAGCTGTGACTATTCCTGGCTGTTGGTTTTTAGCCGTAGCCAGAGAGCGAAGGCGGACGAAAAGTCTTTGCCACGTCCAAATCTGAAAGACTCACTCCGTGCGCCACTGTGCAGAACGTGACCACGGAACGTCCGCGTGACAGCAGTACTCGAGGGAACGGATGGACCTTCCCGATTACAAATGGTGACCTTCGGAAGTCAAAGGCTTTGGGTGAGCAGCCAATTCCTACGGCATTTGTACAAAAAGCTGACAATCACTGACAGCGCAAACTTCACGATACAGATGACAGGGGAAAATGGTTTGGAAAAAAAAGAAGATTGTATGGGTGCAGGTGTAGCAAAAAAGCTCTAGTGGTTTTTAAACTCTTTATCTTACGCACGACTAACTTAGAATGTGATGTTAATTGAGTTCATTAATATCTACTACTCAGAGTAATGGTCTCTGGGAATTAAGATGTTAAAGTTACAGCAATCACATCCAATTGCCTAAGATAGTCTGTGGTTCTTGTGGTGGTGGGGGAGGAGGGGGTTATTGAATGCGTATACAAGAAGGGAGATACTGACCCCTGGTGGTGATCACCCATAACGTGTGATTATAAGAACATTTCCACAGCAGTGGCGGGAATGTCTCAGTAAATCACCACAGAACATGTCGCTGGAGTGAATCTCTTAGTTTGCTGTCTCAGACTGACCAAAGGGATGAGGAGGAACCACACAAATGTGATTAAAATAGATGAAATAGATATTTTTATCATCATAATCCAACTGAAATTTGTCATACTCAATCCAACATCATCCCTCTAGTTTGGCCACCCTGCATGCAATCTATTTTACAATTACTGTAGCTGTTTTTCAATTTATAAGACTAAAATATAGCTATATAATTTAGAACAGTACTGACCCTTCAAAAATTCAGTGATTTGCCCTAACAAGTAGCCAAGCTAATGGGATTGTTTGGTGTTTGTTCCTATTCTACTTGACATTTACATCCCGCCATCTACAGGGCACCTGTATTCGGGAGGCTGTACCAGTTAAGATAAACAAGCACTGCCAGTAATTGACACTAAGCAATCATGGGTGTGCAGCACTGGTTGGTATACATATGGCTGCAGCATAGGCTTTACCTGCCGATGACTCGCGGAGAGCAGCTTGCATTACGGCCCATGCACTCCAGGGCGGCGCTGTAGGTGGCGAGGTTGGGCTTCAGCCCGGCTTCTTCCACCATGATGAAGAGCCGACCGATCTGGCTCATGGAGCCCTCCAAAGGACAAGGCAAGTTAGTTCACTTAATCCCCATCACATCACCTATTTCTTACTTATTCATTCTTCCCTTATTCTTAGATTGCACTCTTTGTCTTGTATTGCACTACTGATCGTTCTCCTCTCTCTCCTCCATTGTCCTCTTTCTTTCTTTCTCTCTATTTCTTTGTTCATTCATTCATTCTTCCTTCCTCTCTCTTATCTTTACAGTATCTGTACCTACTGTATGTATGTGAGCACTGACAACCAGACAAATTCCCTGTATGCACGAACATACTTGTCCAAATAAACCTTATGCTGATTCTAATCACATGCCCACAATCACCTACCCCCTATATTGCATCTGTGGCATTGAATTTCCACTGTGTTCCCCGCAATACTTGACAATGTGACTTCAAACTATGCTTAACTAATTTCTCAATCAATAATGCAACAAGAGAATGAAAGCAATCATTATTAACACAGTACTGACATACAATATCAGACTGGATCTTCTGGTCTGTTTGGAGACTTACCTTCTTGGCCCACACCCTCATCATGGTGTTATAGGCACTGATGGAGAGCAGCTTGCGACGCGGGATGTGCCGGTGGTAGTGGAACAGGCAGCGCTGGGCTCGGTCCACATCCCCAGACACTACACAGGCCTCCAGGTAGCAGCACACATTTAGCTGGGCGTCTCCATAGCGATTATTCTGGCCTTCCTCAATCGGCCGCTCGGAGATGAACTCGTCAGCCTTGCTCTCTCTCGCGGCCTCCTCGGAAAGAGCACATTTGGCTAACTTCTGTGGCGTGACTTTTGCCTGAGAGACAGCAGACGCGGGAGGCTCAGATTTTGTGGCCGCCGGGCATTTTTTTAATTTGGAAATTGTTTTAAATGTGGTGCCGGGAAGCTTTTGTCTCTCTACATTTCTTATGGCCTTCGCTTGCTTAACCGGGGCTTCTTGTTGCTGCTGTTGAGTTGTCTTATTCTTCTTCTTCTCTCTCTTTAATTTCTCCATCCAGCGGCTTGGGTACGTTTTAACGACTGGCAGGTTGGCAGCTCCTGTCTTTCTCTTGGCCTGACCCTCCTTGTAAGCATCCGCCCCTTCTTTAGGCTTCCATTTCTGTCCTGTCCCAGTGGAAGCCCTCTTCCCACTGGAGGGGACTTTGAGAAGTCGCACCTCTGACCGATTCACGTCCATGACAGCATCAGATTGAAGCTGCTGTATCCGCGCTTCCAGCACTGACAACAGAGGAAGGAGAATTTATCATAGCAACTCAATTAGTAGAGGAACAGATCATTTAAACATGCTCCATTTATTCTGCCTTGTTCATAACATGCAAACATAAAATTGACTGTGGAAAAACTACAATAACTTCCTTGAGAACGTATGCAGCTAAACCACCACTGATCCAACATTTAATCACTGGTACTCATTGACATTTTACGCATGAACTCTTATTCAATATAGTCTTAAAAATTGAAGTCAAGTAAGAAGTCTACTTTCATATTTACCGTCCAGGAGCTGATATTGCTTCCAAACTCTTGTTTTGTCATCGTCTTTCTTTGGGATTAGAGGACAGTAATTTCTTTGGAAAACTGTCCAGGGTTTCCCTGTTCAGAGATAATTATAACAATTAAGCCTAAACACATTTTCACCCACTTGTCTCGATACATTCATGCGCAATACGGAACATCTGATAATTAAACTGTATCTACACTTAAATGAGCATAGACTGAAGAGAAGACACAACGTACGTTGTTTAGAACATATCTAAAATATGGAGTGTCCGAAGCTGCACGCTGTGACATAATATGCGTGCACCACGACAATTTATTTACAGCAACGTTGCTGTTAGATTGCATAATTTTATGACATATCAATTAAATCTGGTTTCAAATCTGATTTTGTCGGGAATTAACAGGTACAATTTACTACATTGCTTAAATATTACACGATATTACACACCTGACATAACAGTTTCACGTATATATCGCCTATCAACACATGCATCTATACACCAGATCACGTGCATGTTGCTTAACGTGACAACCTGCAGACACATTTCTGTGACAATGTCTGGGTCAAACCATGCAACTAATCGTGACAAAAGTATACCTGCTGTTCGTCTCTGAATGTCATTTCGCGCTCTGATACAAGCATTACACGGTAGCAAATGGCCGGCGAATCTTTCTAGAGAGATGCGGCCAGTCAAACACTTGGAAAAGGCACACAGTCTCAACAGCGACATGTTGACATGAGACTTCTGAACATTACCGCATTACCACTCTCCCATGCTCGACGCCATTTTGAAGAAAGTCCAAGTCGGTCGAACTGGAGAAAATCAAACAGGCGCAGCTAGACGAGCACGGATAATTCGAATAGTTCCATTCATTTATTATTTTGCTAAAAGTAAATTTACTTTAAGCATGTTGTATTGTGCTTAACAACAGTCTATAATTCGAGGGTTTTCTCCACCATTAGGTAATAAGTTAGGGGCAATAGGAATAATGCACGCAATTCGGCATATAAGGGCATGGAACCACAGGTAACAGTAATAAAGCAGTGTATAAAGTTTGTGTTAAACTAGCTTTTATCCGTGTTCACGTTAGTCCTAAAATTGAAATTCAAACCTGAACTTCGTTTGTATTAGCACAACGATACTCCATCTTGCGCTGAATTTCTATGCATTTAGGGATTCGAATTCTGTTCGTTGATGTTATAATCTCCATATTGCCCGTAGGTGGCGACCAAATCTAATCGCAAAAAACAGCCCTGTCTGAAAGTCGGTTTCTCCACAAAATAACATTAAGACTATTTTATATAGTATATAGCTAGCAGTGTAGGTGTGCTACCAACTGCACTGGCAGTACCAATAAGAAATATGAAAAATATTAAATATAATTTTAGAACAAGAGTGTGCACTAGGCACACCCTTAGCAAAAAGTAGTATACTTGAAGTTCATGTTATTAAGTATGTACTAGAAAGTATAGCAATTTAATACTTCTTCGGACTAAATTGGAACATTTTTAAGTTTATAAAGGTATACTTTAAGTATACTTTATAGGGTCATTTTAATTTTACAAAAGTATACTTTCAAGTATACTGTACAAGAACACTCATCTATATACTACTAGTGTACTAGGTATTTACTTCTAGTCCACATTTTAGTTTATTGAAGTACACCTGAAGTATACTTTTATGAACTTAGAATTACTAAAATTAAAAAAAAATGTTTTGCTATACCTTAAGTATACTTGTAAATGGACCGCATTTATATAGTGCTTTTCTACTCCTACAAGTACTCAAAGGCATCGATGGAGGAGGCCGCCATGCAAGGTGCCAACCTGCACACTGAGAACAATTTGGGATTTGGTGGTGTCTTGCTCAAGGACACTTTGATGGGGTTATGAGGAACCAAGGCTCAAACCTGCAACCCTCTGGTTATTAAATGATAGCACTACCTCCTGCGCCACCATCTTACTTTCAGTAATATTGCTTAGCATATTACTTGTAGCATACTGTGTATATACTTGAAATATACTTCTTAAAGTATTCTTAAATCTAACTCATACTGTATGTATGTATTTACAAAATCACAAGACAGAGAAGTAAAGTATATTAAAGTATAGGTATAAGCTTTAGTATTAAAGTAAGTGTAGTATTAATGCACTTAGACTTTTCTTTCAAGTATACTCCACTATACTATTCTTAAGTATATAAAATATGGTATATAAAAAGTAAACTTTAAGTATACTACCTCAGTTTAAGTACAAAATAAGTATACTCGCAGTACACTTGAATAAACTACTTTTTGATAAGGACAGGCCTGCGTGATTATATCCTGTATTTAATAGTTAATCATTGATCATCGAGAAGTAAGTTCCATGCAAGAACTTAATCTCTGTAGGGTCATCAGAAGGTTAAGGGGGAAAGGAAGACATGTAATGATAGCAATGCTCTTATCAGGAAAATGTCAACTTTTATATGCAAAATGAATAGCCATCGCCCCAGTTATGAAACTAGATGCATAATTGCAGCATCATATACAATATTTTGTTGAGTTAAATAATCAAATGCTCCACTGCCATTCGTGCTGCCTTCAGAGGAAGATTAACAGATGGACTTCAACAAAACAGCTCTCTGTGCCATCAGAAAGGCCGTGCAGTCAAAATAGCGCCAAGCGCCTTATCTCATGTTCTCTTCCCAGACAGCACTCCTGCTCCCATATGACTGCATCAGCAAACACTCCCCTCAACTTTAATGTTTACACAGCATACTCTCTCTGCTCTCTCCACCTAGGGGAGCTTGGGCTTTCTACAGGCACCACAAGCTTTACACATGCAATTTTCTTGCTAAATACTTATCTCATCTTTTGGCACTTGAGATGTTATACTACATGGTCAAAAGTATTGGGACACCTGTAGTAATTACAGGAATCGGCCACCTAAGCCACACCCATTGCTGACATAAAGGTGTGTAATTAAGCACACGGCCGTGCAATCTCCAGTATCAAACACTGACAGCAGAATGGTTGGTCATGCAGAAGAGGTTAGTCTGTCATTGGACACCATTGAAGACAACAAGTTGGTTCTCCACATTTCTGTCCTGCTATAGCTGCCCTGGTCAACCGCAAGTGAAGTGATTGTGAAGTTCAGCTGGGAAGTGGCAGCCACACAAACTCACAGAAAGATCACCCAATATCAATACTCAATCTGAATAGCAACAAATCCCACCTGCAATGTTCCAACATCTAATGGAAAGCCTTCCCAGAAGAGTACAAGGTATTATATCAACTAAGGGTTAGCTAACTTCATATTAATTCTGTTCAGGTTCATCGATAGAGCTCTTTCTGTGTGAGATGGTCCCTGGATCATCACTCTGCCATAACACCCACGTTGCCTTATGTCCCATAATCCTTTTAGTGCAGATGTGCTTTGCTGCTGTGAGCTGATTGAGTAGCAATATGGCTGCCTTATAGAGCAGGACGGTGACTTCTGCTTTCACATCTGTTTCTCCTCAGGATGCCATTGAGACATATAGGGAACCAGATATGGAGTTGTTTGGTCTTCACTACAATGGACTGCTCAGGGAAGGTGGAGCGATTTATATTCATTTGGCTTGGCATGTAGCACAGAGGGTTATGGATCTGTTTTCTGAAGGTTGTGACTTTGAATTCCCTGACTAGCCCTGTCTTTTGACTCAAAATCTTCCTATCAGCTGTATATACATGTGTCGTATACATGAGTAAGATGGGATATGTGAAAATCAAAGATTTCCTGTGTATAAATGAATAAAGTGTCATAATCGCCCGGACTAGCAGGTGGCAACCATGTTGGTGTTGTGTTCTGTTTGTGTATAAATAATCCAGAGTGCGGCAGACAGATGCCAACACAGGCACAGCTGCTGAAAGAGCAAAGCTGTGCCCGGTCAGCTGCTCTGGCCTCTGTGGGAACGTGGGTCTGTGGCCCCACACCAGCCGCCTCTCTCTCTCGTCTGGATAAGCTTGTTTTCCATACATACAAGCTTCAGTATAGCAAACCTTTATGCCCTGACTCAGATATTGATCAAGCAAATGCAAAATCAAAAATTGTATTTTGCACTGAAGCATTTCTGAAGCAGAAATCGAGGTACAGAACAGCTTTTAGATAAATAAAGTTGATGGGTTTAAGAAGTGACAGCTTTAAATCATTGATTAATGTAGGTACTTAAATATTTCACATATTGTTACAGGGATATTTTATATAAAAAAAATAGATAAATAACTGTATCGTTCACAAGTAAAAAGACAGAAATTATGATAAAAATATATATATATATATATGGGGTAAAATACATTCTGAAATGATGAAAGGAGTATCGATGTTTTGTGTACGATGCACTAAAATTCCTATTACAGTAGATGGTCTCCGATGCAATAAATACGTATCAGAACATTTATTTATTTGAATTTCCTGCAAAGGAACCATTACTCATGTAATGTTTCACTCATGTTGATTTTTTTTATACCTATTGTAAGGAATGGGTGACTTTTGACCCCCAGGACAGTGCTTCTCAACCTGGTTCTTGGGAACCCTCCCAGCTCCTGCCTGGGGGTCCCTGAGGACTCGGTTGGGAGGAAACAGGTGAGGGGTGTGAAGTGCTGGAAAAGGGAACTGGTGGCTTTAATAAGACAGCTACTCGCCTCATTAGCAGAAGGGTAGCTTAGAGGACTGAACTTCTGCCTCTCTGGCAGCGGGGGCCTTTAACCAGCCGTTAATGGACGCTCCATTTTTTAGTCTTCTCCACTTACACGTTCGCTTATATTATACACAGCTGCTCGGCCCATTTTGGAGCTATTACAATGAAATGCACTTAAAACACGCTTAATAAAAGTGCAGGTTTAAGGCAACATAAATTCAGTAGGATCATTCTAGAAGTAAATGCTCTAGCGTAATGGGGCTTGGTGGAGCTCTGACCAAGCGACAGCGGGGTTAATTAAAAACAGGGAGCGGCGAATCCTTTCTTCCCGTCTGCTGTTGCAGGCACGGATGTCCAGGTGCAGGTGAGGATCAGTAGGTGCTCGCTGTTATGGTCCATCAGCCGCACCACCCAGCAGGCCTACCCCCTGCCTGATGAGCCCATGCGATACGGCTGGTTTCCGTCACTGGCTGCCCCTTTGTGGGGGTGTGACAGTCATTGCCGGGTGACTGGCTGTCAATGTGTTGCCTGACAAAAGGTGGAAAAGACGGTGGTTCATCCTCCTAATCACAGCCCCCTTCCCAGCCAAGTCGGGCGTAAAAGCCCACGCGCTTTTTCCTGGGCCTTTAAAGACGGAAAGGAAGGAGAAGGGGGCCATTGGGCTCAGGCTGCTCACAATCCTCTACGCATTTATGGGAAAAGTGCCTTTTAAGGAGATGGAGAACCAGCAGAGACACAGACCCACATCTGCTGCTAGGGGCCGCGTCACATTTCCATCACCCTTCATCACAGAGACGGTCGAAATTGTGCGCTTGTAATATTTTATGCAATATATGATGAAGGCAGCATGGGGTGCAAGGCAGGGGACGCCCTGCAAGGGACGCCCATCCATCACCCGGCACATACACACACTAGAACATTCTACAGGAAACCACTAAATGCTAGTAAATCCAAACTCCTATCTTTGGCCTTATAGATGGATAGCGCTGGATAGACTGAATTTTCTATGAGAATCACTAATTAATTTGATCCTGAGAGATCTCCTTAAAAACTCAAAATGCTGTGGAATGAAGATAATACAAAACAAATAAAATAAAAAATAAACTGAAGAGTATATTACCAGTAATAGTGTTTGTCCGTAATATTGAATTTAGTGATGTAAAATCGTATTAAATATCAATAATCAATGTTTTCCATAATGGTTACTGGGATAATAAGTTTGGATGGACAAAGAACAAACAGAAAAAAAATATTTACAATAGGAAATACGAGCACATTTAATGCTGAATGTCAGATGTTAGAATCTTAGGTTATTTATCATTTTAATTCCAGCAATGTTTACTTTTGTTGTCCTGCAAAAGTGCATTCTACGCACTTATCCAGTAGGGGGTCTCGGTGAGCCAGGCAGCCAAAGGCGGGGGCGGGGGTCGGGGGCACCCTGGAGATGATGCCAGTCTGCCAGGGGACACAAACACTATGGGGGACTTAAAGACATCACTTCAGCTACGTGTTATGAGATTGTGGGAGCTGAAATCAGAAGAACATGCGTTCTTCACACAGGAAGCCGGTAACAGGAAGTCAGCTCTTGTCTGGAGGTGAGAGCTTGCAGTCTTGGCCAGTATGCACCACCCTGTCCCCCAAAACCCGGACATGTGCAATACAAACATCTACTCCTGGAAGAGCTCATCGGCCTTCTGCATATACACCATGTCCTCAAAAAGCCTTACTCAATATAAATATGTAAAAATACAGAATGAGTTAGTGTATTCTGAAATACAGAAAATGCATCTAACATTGAATAAAAACAAACAGTACAATCACAGTATCCCCGAGCAGAAACAT
>JAODKE010000148.1:124240-140804 GCA_026779605.1 Mormyrus hasselquistii
CCTGCTCCACCTCCTGTTCCTTCCCCTCCTCCTATCCCTGCTCCTGTCACTCCTCCTGTTTTTGCCCCTGCTCCTGCTCCACCTCCTGTTCCTTCCCCTCCTCCTATCCCTGCTCCTGTCACTCCTCCTGTTTTTGCCCCTGCTCCTGCTTCCCCTCCTTTTCCTTCCCCTCCTCCTATCCCTGCTCCTGTCACTCCTCCTGTTTTTGCCCCTGCTCCTGCTCCCCCTCCTTTTCCTTCCCCTCCTCCTATCCCTGCTCCTGCTCTTGCCCCTAACCCTTCTTCTTGCTCCTGCCCCATGCATCCTCGCTTAACCCCACCCACTTTTTCCAGCCGGTACTTCCAACCCCTTCAGGTGTAAAAACAGTAAAAATTAGTCAACAGGCCCCTGCTAATCGACTC
This sequence comes from Mormyrus hasselquistii, assembly GCA_026779605.1. Lineage (NCBI taxonomy): Eukaryota > Metazoa > Chordata > Actinopteri > Osteoglossiformes > Mormyridae > Mormyrus > Mormyrus hasselquistii. The sequence goes on from JAODKE010000148.1 coordinate 124,642, forward strand.
TGGAAAATATTGTATCAATCCCAGTGGGCCGATGTCTGGAGGCGCTGAGGGAGAAAGTCAGCGGATGGCGGGGCCCTTGGCCGGAATGAGGGGGAGGGGGCAACGGGGAAGGTGAGCTCAGTGCAAAGGACATGGAGACAGTAACCCAAATATACAGTAAAACAGGCTTTCTCAAATTTCCTAAAGGGCAGTGTGCAGAATCAGTGGCCATGTTGGATGGTACAGAGGAAATTAAAAGATGTCAGTCACAGAGCTAATCAATGATACCTGAGTGGCAGCACTGATTTCGCCCATGAAATCGTACCACGGAACGACGTTTTGTCTGGCACAGTACCTCTCCCCCAGCTCGTTACCACGCTCTGTTACTAGGCCGACCAGAAACTGCAGGTCATGCATAGTTGATGATGGATGTGTGTGTGTGCGTGTGCGTGTGTGTGTGTGCGCTTTGTGACATGACACTCTTACTCGGCGTGAAATAATGCCGTGTGATCTTTTAGTCTTGTCTGGTTGATTGTTTCATGTGTAACACTGAATTGTTAAAATGTGACATTTTTGGAGGCAGCTCTGGCAGAAGCAGGTAAATGGAAAATTAGTTTTTTTACTATTAAGTTTTAAATAAACGTAAAACCTGAAATGCATCATAAAATGAGACATGTATCCTTTATTTAGTAAATCATTTTGTCCTATTGACATAGTCGGGGTTCGAAAAGTCCCTACAGCAATTGGGGTTTAGGAGCCTCTCTCAGGGGCCCGATAGTAAAATCATTCTGCAAACCCGGGGATTTGAACTGGCGACCTTCCGACCGGGAGAGCAGAGTCCTAACCTGGAAATCCACACACCACCCCTGAGACATCATATCCTGTCCGGGGTCACAGGTCGTGCCCCTTTAATTACACGCTGTCTTCAGGCCCACCACCCTGGGAGGGGTCACGCCACCCTATTACTGGGTAGTGAAACTGCCACTGGGAAAATCGCGACATAACGTCTTGTGCCCCCCCCCCCCCAGCCAGACTGAGTCCGACTCAAAATCCATCTATGATGATTGCACTCGGAAAAGATTGTTTTCCTTCTGATTTTTCCTGGGGTGTCGTGAAATATTACAGGCAGAGCTGTCCAGTACATGAGCCTTTTACATCTCACTTGTAAGAACACACTGTTGAATTTATGGGTGTGTGTGTGTGTGTGTGTGTGTGTGTGTGTGGCTCCACACATCAAAAGCCTGACTGGGACCCAGGCACTGACACGACATGCAACCTGCGGAAATAAGGTCATACGACCAGTACGATCGGAGAAGTCATTTGCATTAAAATATTACCACCCTGCCGGGTGCCAGAACACTTTTTTCCCCCTGCTTAATTTGTCCAGTATTTATGGCCGCTTGTGTCATGTTTACCGAGTTTTTCTGTGCTCGCCTGCGCTGGATGTATGAGTTTTGTTCGGTGATTTCATATGCCTGTTTAGCTTGGATGACACCCATGGGAAGAAAATGGTCCACCGCTTTGGAATATGCAAGGAAAATAAAACAGTTGTATATTTATTTATTGAAAAGGGCAACCGTCTCTCTGGAAAATCAGTAGGGAAGGTCAGCGCACAGAGTAAACAGATAGCTCAACAGCCACCCTTCGTATGCTTCTCACAGGTGCGCTGCTCCTCAAACATGTTTAAAGTAGTAAAATTGATAGTAGCATCACTATAGAAAACTGGCCTTGTGGCTGAAATCGTTATGGTTGACGATCACTACTCAGTTGTTCCACATTTTCTAAGTCTCTCCATTTTTTGTTCTGAGGGATGCAGGTGTAAATCTGTACTCCAAGTTTCTAGGAACATAAATTACTTTGGCTGATTTGCAAACGTCAGCTGTCTACAGTACTGTGCAAAAGTCTGATGCATGCAAAGGAAATATTTAAACCTATTTTTCTAGGTTGTAAGTATATATTTGCATAGAAAAAAACAACAACATAATATTATAATATATGCAAATTAACAGTAACCCAATAAAAATTAACTTTCTTCTGTTCTCCAAAAAGTTACTGACATCTTGTTTGATGGAGCTTCAGTTCCCAAACCTCTCCTCAGGGGCACCTCAGCCATTCCATGTATTTATTGAAGTTCACCACCAGCTCAATTGATCGATTAACTGATTGATTAATTAATGAAATAACTCAATGAGGTATTGATTAGCTAAACATGGTTTTGCACAGTAGTGTAGATGCTGCAATTCAGTTTCATAGCTCTAAGGGCTATAAGGATCTTAAAACTCTAACGTTGATATACAGTAGAATGACTTGCCGTTTGGATCAAAGAGCTAATGGCAGCAGTATGGAGCGAAAGACGAAGGAAATGATTGGCTGAAGAGCTAATGACAGCAGCATGGAGCGAAATATGAAGAAAATGATTGGCTGAAGGATAGACAGGTAGGAGGTACACTGATGCAACAGGCTTAGCCACATGGCTTGGGACTGGAACGGCATGAGAGCAGGAGACCTGGACTGTTTCCTGCAGCTCATTAGGACTTATGTAAGGTTTAGTAATAGAAGCCCCAAGCAAAGGGGTCTTCGTCAGGCAATCGGTGCCAACGGGGGGAGGAAATCCCACGAATGCTGCCTTTTAAATCCTTCCGAACAGGGGTACACAGCTCCGGACCTGATGGAAAACAATGAAAATTGATCCCTTGCCAGCTGTTCCCTGGCACTGAGCTGTAGAGAAAAAAAAAAAACAAAAAAAATGTGTGCGCACACACACACACACACACCCTGGGAATTCTGGGATTTGGCTGGGCTGGGGAAGTGTGCCAGCAAGGTTCTAATTAGTCTAACCTCCCTGGCCTTTAGCACTAGAGTTTGATATCATGAATGGCAAAAAGTGTAGCAATTAGTGGCTAACAGCTAGAGTCTGGTTCCAGGCCTTTCTTTGCCCCCTTATTCTTTTTTACGGGGTTCTCCAGTAGGTTTATTGAGTCTGACTTTGTCTCCAAAAGCCCATTCCGCATTTTTGTCCCGTGCGTTTGAGTTCCAAAGAGGGACGTGTCTAGTGGCTCGCTACACAAGCTCCGTAATGAGGCCCCTTTCAAAAGCGTGGTAAACGATACTGAACCCATTCACATTCGTGCCGGGGAGGCCGATCGCAAGGCCACAAAAGGAGCTTTTGACAAAAACGGAATCGGTTCTAGGGGGCTGTAAAAGCTGCGCCGACAACGTCAGGCTGAATGTATCGATTCTTAATCAATTATTTCATCGCTGCTACTTGCATGGTGCACAGTTGTACATAAAAGCAACATTTACATGAATTATGAGTTATGAAGAGATACTAAGGAGAAAGACATTCTCTCTTAGTATCAGTGATTTCCTCACAGCCGGACGTTTTTTTGGATGTTAAGGTGAGATTTGTATCTACTTGCCCTAATAAGAAGCCTTTACTTGTTACTACTGCTTTTTTACCGAGACCATTAGTTTGTGTGAGGGAGGTAAAACAAGTAATAATCAGATCAGCTGGGGGAACATGAGTTACTCATGCAGGGCGGTGAGCTTGGGCCCAACTCCAAAGGAAATACTATCATCGGAGCCTTACTGCTGTACCTCAAAAAGCCCAGCACAGCAGAAACAGCCAGACATACACTCACTGATTACACAAAGTTTGCAGTAGCCAGACCCTTGGCTGTACGCTAGATTTTAAATGGTTCTGTACTGACCAGTTCAATAAATCATTTTATCTTCCTAGTCAAATAAAAGCAGACAGCATGACTTGGGACATGTCCTACAAGGGAAAGAAAAAAAAATATATAAAGTATACTTATGGATGCAATCAGTGTATGGTTACCCAGCCTAAAGGATTCTCTAATGCTGTACAGTGAATTCTATTTAAGGTGTTCTGTAATCCCAGGTACTCCATAAGATAGTGTAGAGTTTGGTAGCTGCATTGCATAAAGTCGACAGCAAAATAATAATAATAATAACATGTGTGAGCGACTGGCAAGGCGAATAATGAGCACAGCGGCAGCCCCAGAAAGGCCGACGCACCCACAGGTGATTACCCACCCGACACAGCATCAGATATGACTCCACTGGGTCATAAAAGGAAGTAATAAACCCAGTGCATGATGCGCACAAAGTCTGACACGGCTGAATCTAGGTCTTCCCACCCTTTGCTGTTAACTGGGTTCATATAAAATTATCCCCAGGCTTGAAGCCAAGCAAATCTGCTTGTAAGGACCAGTTAATATATAAATACGAAGGTGAAGAAATGCAGGAATATCGTCATGGCGTCCATTTTGCCGGATGAGTGGGTGGTGTAAATGGGTGCGCGCTGTCCGTGTCATGCAGACTCATGCTAATGTGCGTCCGAGGGGCCTGATGTCTGCCTTGTGTGCATGAACTCTCCAACCTGCTGAGCGCTTTCAGATGGATAGCAGCCCAAGAACTTCACCTCCGTCCTCAAGAACCACATCATGGTTTTATCATCGTTTTGAAGGTCACTGTCATGTTTCAGGATTCACCCGATTGTTGTCTTACTCCTAAACAACTATCATTTAAATCCTTGTTGATAATCCAGTGCATGTTCCCATGGCAACAATCCCAAATTTTTATAGGTCTATCTCCTATGTGCACGGTGACAGAGATTACAGGCTGCTGCTGATAAGTATCCTGATACCTGACTACACCATGACCTCAGATCACTGATGTTGCAGAAGTTCTGCTGTGTTATGAGATTTCAGCCTTTCCTCACATTTAAATAATGAGTTCAATGATGGCGCCTTCTGAAGTCTCCTACTACCATAGTTTTTTGGTGATATCAATAGGTCAGATAGAGGGCATAGACTTGGTTTTGGATGGTATGCACACGTCCTTACCAATGTTGTGGAAGGGCTGTGGGGGAGGGGGGGTGACCGTCTCATGGGTCCAACTCTCTGTGTTTTCATGTTACGTGAACTGTTTAGGATGAATGCTGCATGCCGCTCTGTGTGTGCTGTTCACACCGGTGCCCTCGCCAGAGGAAGGGCTGTATTGTAAACTGAAAAAGTTGTGTGTGTCCATGGCCTGACATGTAATTTGAAGCAGACCTCACCTGCAAACTCAAAATACCCCTACAAGCATTTGTACCAACTTCTCTAATTAGGACAGAGTGGTCAGAGGCATGGGACTGGGGGCTGTATGGGAGAGAGGGGATTGTACACAAGAAGTGCCCAGGGGGAGAGGGGATTGTACCAAAAAGAAGTACATGGGGGGGGGGAGGGGATTGTACCAACAGAAAGTGCATGGGGGGTGGGGGTGATTGTTCCAACAGAAAGTACATGGTGGAGGGGGGGTCATATTGGCAGTTTCTCTCCACGTGAAAATGTAGAACGACTTCAAGTTTTGATGCGCATGTTTGCATCAGAGAGGACTCTTTAAAGGGGCGTCCTGGACATCCCTGTCAGGTCCCTGTGATGGTGTGTAACGAGGTGTCCCAGAATCCAACACCCAGGACCCAGAAAAGGGACAGGCACCTGAGGTGGTCACGTCCGTGGGGTCATTGGGGCCTCCTGACAGAGATACCATTTAGATAATTGTACATAACGACAAAGGGGGCGTGGAGAGTGCCAGCTGCCCCCCCCCTCCCCCCCATGTCCGGTGGATTTTGTCAGGGTCAGATCCTCACACCAGTGGACCGAGTGACAGGCCTGACAGCCACTTGATTTGCCTGGCCAGCCGCCCGTCACCTTCCTGTCTGCCAGTCTCATTTCAATAATGGAAATGACAGTCGGGCTTCACATCGGCACCGCATCTCCGCCTCCTCCTGCCCCGCTGCAGCACTCCCCGTCCTCCCAGTGCTTGCCTAACATTTCCATTTTCCGTTTGATTTCCATAGGATTTTTTTTTTTATTTCTCGCTGGCTTCAGCGTGAAGAACAGCCGCACGGCTTGACGATACGAGAGGAGATTCAACATATAAGACATAAAACACAGGGACCCATCTTGTATTTGACAAGTGACAGATTTCAGTAACAGTACAACTCTCACAGAGCCCAGTTAACCTTTCGGTCTTTAACCTGACAGAATCTGGTCTAATTCAGATATATCTCATTTCGTTGCAATTAAGGTTGGACGATTTGTCCTCTGAGCAACAAAAGATGAAGGCACACACGGTTAGAGGGTCCCCTCTGCCTGTTTTGGTTTGTTGTGGTTCTGTTTCCACTCAGGGTTGCGTCTGGATGGCAAACCAGCTGCAGATGCGACTCGGAGCAATTTAGCGGCACTCGGGAATGGTCTCAGACTGTAATGCCTGTCTTTTGATAGCAGTAAAGTGCAGGAAACGGGGGGGGGGGGAGGGGACTCAAAGAGCACGCCATGGATCCGCTCGTAACTGTCTGCGAGCCCTTTGATAGTGCACGCTTATGACGGATGTGATGCCCACTCTGGAGGCTCTCCCTCACCATGATTAAAGCGGGGACCCCCCTGGGTACAGCTGCTGAACCCCGATGCCACACAGGCGCGGAGAGACGCCCGAGCGAAAAGCCACTTCATGAACTCCTTTCTCACCTCATCGACCACAGGGTCAAGGGATTAGTTAAGAGCTAATGTCACTTTATTTATGATCATGCAGCTTATATATTAACATGAGTACAATATTTACAACATTGTCACAAAGTTAATGTGACAGCAATTTCAATTAATGTGACGAATGACGCCGTTTACATAATTGCCTGTGAATTTTCCTACAGAACTCTAACTTATAATGCCCAATCCGAAATCTTTTACTCTAGAATAGCTTTTCTGTCACGCTATGTGCTGCTCCTATTAAATTAAATGGACAATTATACATGTTTTACCCTTTGACGGTGATAAAAAATATTTTTATATGAATTCCTGAAACGACAGAACCCTGCTCAAGACATAATGATGAAAGTTATATATATCGCAGACATGTTTTAATATATCATGGGAACGGTTTAGTAAAACGTGGCCACAATTTAAGGAAAATGAGAGAACGAATGAATAAAACATCCGCCGCAATTTAATTAAACTAGCGAACAGATTAATAAAACGTAATATTAATAAGTAAAACATGCCCACAATTTTTTTTTACATCGTGGGAACAAATTAGTAGAATGTTACCATGATATTTTTAATTTTCATCATTATGTCACGAGCAGGTCCTCGCAAATAACCTCGTGTTAAATAAACAAATTGTCAGACATGGGGCAGCATTCTCAGGTAACGTCTGTCTGGAGTGAAGATGGGGCAAAATTACAGCAAAATTCATTCTCAAATGTAACACCTAGGCCTGCTTTTTAAATATTTAAGTGTCAAACCACCATCTGGAAGCTTCTGCATTGTTTAGAACAACCTTATATTAAGGTCAGAACATACATGCTAGTTTACATACAGACATTATCTTTGGCCTTTGAACTGAAAATTCATAACTCATTTTAGTGTTTTACTGTTAAAGAGAACATGAACAAAACGGGGGGGGGGGGGGACTGTTTAAAATTTTTTTCCAACGTCACCACTGCTAAAAATATTCTGATTTTTCTCAACAGTCAAAACTGAAATATTCCACATAAATAACGTTCAATGGTGCGCTTGATGTTTTCTTGCCTGAATTCCAGCCCCTTCATCACCTCCAGATCAATGGAGCCTCTGTTTCAAAGCGCACATTTGACAATAAATTTATCGCAGCGACCACCTCCAGCCAATCAGGCATTTACTGTGAACCATTAATTTCCAGTTGATAACTGTGCAAGAACACTTTAATAGCTCCTCAAATGTCAGTCACACACATGTGTAACTGAATATCAATAAAATCAGCCTATTTCCTGAGGATTTCTTGATATAGACATTTATTTTTGCTCTAAATTCTGTCTAATCTTCAACTGATCAATCAAGCAGACAAACCAAAATTTATACACTTAGGAAGAAGTATTACAGTAGGTGAAAGTTAAAAACATCCCCTAGCTAGTGGACATCTATAGCTATGCAAAAAGGGGTTAACATATCTTAATTTAATTATCTTTTCTGTTACATTGAGTTTGTGTTCTGATGGTAATGTAACTACAGTCTGACTGAAGTAGGTTTCGTGACTTGTTTAGTGTTCCACTGCCACGTTGAATTATGATGAATCAGCTGTTGGATGAAGGAACTTGGGGTAAGATTGTAAAACGAGTCGCTGCACTTGATCAGCATTATTACTTGGTTTTGTGCAATGTCTTGTAAAACACTGCTGTGTTATTTCAGTTCAGAATTTACATTACATTGATAGTTTCAGCGAAAACAATGCTAAATTTTGCCGCTAACAAGTTAGCTAGCTGTGACATGAACTCTAAGTTGCGTTGCTGAGATAAACGATGTTTGTCACATCTGCTGGTAGTTGACTTGTCTGCGGAGGACTGTGTTATTCTTTACGGCTTTTGCTCTTTCGGCCTCGCTCACCGTGCATAAATCAGTCGGACTGATCTCGCACTCAGTTCTGACCACCCTACCTTCCATGCACGTTGATTGTGGGAACTGTCTCTTATCTGAGCATGGTTGGTTAATGAAAGACTTCTGTGGACCTCATTTGGAGATGGTCAGGCCGGCATAGGGCCCTGTGGGTAACCTGAACACTTAGGAAAGAGGATGGGAGAGAACAGGGAAGACCATTCACCCGAAGACCTCTCTCTACTCTCCTCCAAACATCCACTGCCATACCCACCCAGGGTCGATTCACCTCCTTACTTTGCAATCATGACCCACTTTTAGGGTTTAAGTAGAAACTGGAGGGGCAGGAACACCAGTTGACTGGTCATTACCACCACAGGAAATGGAGGCTTCAATGACACATTTCCTCTTTGAAAGTGGAATAAACCATTGAATGTTACAGACTGCAGCTTTGGTTTTTCATTTTTTAATTACGGTTGATAATATTAATTCTTTCCATCTTGTCAGTAAGTTTTATGATATTTAAGGATTTGGTATCTTACACTGTATAAAGCTAAAATCCATCCATCCATATTAATCATTATATATTAATCATTATATATTAATCATTACATGGTCACGGGAATTTTTCTAAAATCTTATTGTAAAATATTCTAAAAAAATCCTTTCAGTGGGAGAGGTATATTTCACTCATAACTAACCAAATATGTATACAGGCGAACAAAAATGGCACTGCTTATTAAACTAGCAAGCCTTCTGCCATTATAGTAAATATTGGGTAGACTACACGGATATTACGTTGATTACATGCCTACGATCAAATATCAAGCACTTCCCATTTGCAATATTGTTATTTTCCCCGTTATATGAAACCAAACTCAGCATGAAGTTTCAGCATGAAGAGTATGTGTGTTGTACAGTATGTTGTACATACACATATACATGATAAAGGGCATTTTTCCTATATTAATGCTAATCAAGGAGGCTCCGCCTCCTGGCTGTGATGCATCTTGTTTCTGCCGTGATGTAGAACACGTCGGTGCAGTTTGTTCGCCAGCTGTCAGCATATCGTAATTCAGGGAAACATTTTTAAGCTATGATGGCTTTGTTCTTCGGTAGAGATCTACAAAGCACGGCAGGAACATCTGTTTTTCCCTTTATATGATGTAAGATGGAATTGTGTGGGGGGGCTGGCGGAGTCAGCCAGTGATGGATGCATGCGGTGGATCTCTGCGTTTGACCTGCCGCTTTTGTGGAGAAGCTGGAGGCAGGCAGCGGCGGGGCTCTGGTGTCCCTGGGTGACCCTTGCTCTGCCGTTTGCCCCTTGTGGTCTTCTCTCAGCCGGTCACACCACAGAGGTAACTAGATACCTCTAATTTGCCTTAATAGCCTACAGAGACCTGGCTAGTTCCCTTTCTCCCCCCACCCAAGCGCCCTTTCAGAGCCTTACAAAGGCGGAACAGGACAGAGTCTGTGCCTGGGGGGCGCATTGGCTGGCTGGGTATGCAGCAGAAAGTCCCCTCTTAATGCACTCAGCAAGTCGCTCACGCCGACACCTGCTCCTCAGCTGTGGCCGGGATTTCCGTCGCGTCGAATGTTTACTTCAAAATCACGGCACGTGTGCTGCAACTTTTGGGCGTTTTATTTTTAACAAGCATCATCTAGCTGGCATTCTGGATGAGACCTGATTGGGGGGAAGGTGGCAGAGTGGGATGAGGATGAGGATTATGATGCTTGTGGTGTGTGATGGTACAGGGAGGCTTAGTGCGATTTTGAGGGATAGCGTGCTAAAATGACCAAACTTTATTGACTATGAAATTGTCGAAATAGTTTTTGTTTAAAAAGATGGTGTTATGCCGTAAAATATTCTATAAAGCGTGTTCAGATGGCGGGCCAGACTTAGCATGGACAGGGTTCTCGCTGTTTTTCTCTAAGAAAAACAAGTTTGAGTAAAAATATGACTGAATAATCAAGTCTGACCTAATTTTGACCCCTGAGCTGTGTTTAATTTACTTAAAAAAACATTTAGAATAATACGCCAGGGTGTTGTAATGACCATAATAATGTTGATCTGTATTAAGAGCAATTTTGTAGAGCTCCTCAGAAAACCTAATATTTGCTTGGTAATTATTTATTGTTCTTTGTTGATATACATAAAATGATCTTTATAATTTAGGATACAACCGTTTTTACAGTGATTTATGAATGTGCAAATTGGTGTATATCGGCGTGGTGTTTGGGGTCTTGTCTTTTGAGGACAGCATGAAAGTCAGAGTGAAACCCTAACATGTTTTTTCTGTGTATCACTAATTTGACCGTGACGATGTACAGCCCAAACAAACATGAGCGTGGCTGGATTTCCGTTGATCTATGTTACCATTTATTTGGCAGATGCTTTGTCCAAAGTGGAGGATGAGTTACGGAGCAGAAACGCTATCAGCACACAGCTATTAGCTAAGCGTCCAATGAATGACAGGTAACAAGTGCAAGATACCTTAGAACCTCACATCAAAAAGCTGATTATTGGGCCAGTGGTAGGCAGTACAAGTAGAGTTATGAATATCCGAATATGCGGACCTTTTGTACCTACAAATGGACGGCTGTAAAGCTTATTATATTAAAATACAATGGTTCATAATAACAAACTCACACACTGTATGACACTCGTGAAAAAACTGCGTGGCTTCAGTGGTTTGTTGGCTCAAGTAGAGTACAGTAGAGTAGAGCATAGTAGCGTACAGTACAGTACCGTATGTAGATACATTTATTATTAGAGTGTTTCTCAGACAAGAGGGGTCTTCTGATGTTTCATGAAGGTGTTGAGCGATTCTGCAGACCAGATATAGCTGGGCAGCTCATTCCACCACTGAGGTGCTTCGTGTGGAGAAGCATGATATCTACTGTTGTCATGTGACGGAGGAATCATCGGATGATTCCGATGGTAGGAGGAGAGGCAGAGTGTAGGTGCTGAAGGGAGACTTGGTGTGAGTCGGTATCGAGGTTCAGGGTCAGGGGGATATGCACCATGGCGCAGAACTTAACTCCATCTATATGGGGTTCATGAATGAAGAGCGGGAGATGTGGAATGAGAGAGCATTTCGCCAGTCTGATCATCAGATCTGCTGCTGCAGTTTGAGCTACCTGCCGTAGTTTCACGGCACATGCTGGCAGTCCAGTTCGTAAAGAGTTATCAATTAGTTATAATCTAAATAGCAATTATTAATGAAAATACAGTTGCAGAATAATACAAGCCTGGAGCCCATATCTAGAAGGTTGTTGGTTCGAAACCCAGCAGAGTAACCACACCAATGTTTGTGACACCAGCTTCACCAGGGATCCTCCCTGACCCTGATCTCTGGAATTCACTTATAAGTCAATTTAGCAAGAAGCATCCGCTGAGTAAGTAGGAGGTAAATATGTCGGAATGGCGAGGACAACGGTGTTGGAAAGAGAGTTTGATATTGAGGGGGGGGGCACACAGCAGAATAATAAAAAGCAGGGGTCCCTAATTCCAGTTCTGGGGCCCGGTTTGCAAGACAGTTAGCGGATTTCCCTACTCAGACACACCTAGCAAACCGATTAAGGTATGTTTCAGTAGCGAAACCTGCAAACTATGATGGATTCTGGCCCTGCTGGACCATATTCTGGGAAACCTGATATAAAGACAAGGGTCTATTTATAGGGGGCTGAATGAAGCCTAATTAAATATTGGCATGTTCACGTCCCCCACCGTCCCCGTCAGTTCCTACGCCCCTGGGTGAGGAGGTGTCTGTCCTCCAAGCAGGGATGCCTTACAGCAGCATGAGGGGCGGAGCCCGGGGGGGACAAACCAGGACTTTGCCAGGGGATAATCTTATCAGTCCCATCAGCAGGAGCAAGGGGGGTGGGGGGAGGCGGGGGAATGTGGGAACAAGAGGCGGAATCTGAGTCAGGGGAGATGCCGCATCAACCGGGCCTTTTTTTTTCTTCTAGCTGTGTCCTCTGCTCCACGAGCCCCCCCACCCCCACATCGATCTGGGCCACACGTGAGGGAACACATAAGGACATGTGGTACTCGAGCTTCACGCTGAAGACCGCACAAACTGTGAACTGGGAATCCAGTGTGGCTCTTCTCAGGGTTGTAGTTAGAAGTTCAGGACTCCCTTGCGAAAGGTCACCTTGGGCTGTAGTACATTGTACCAACAGATGGGTTTTGCCAGGATGTAACTCTCTGGGGCGTCTCTGGCTGACAGACCTGCAATCCGCAGCTCACACACCTGCTGCACCAGGCTTACAGATGTGACTTCACAGACTCTGTACAGTTACGCAGTCTTCCCTTGAATTTTCTCTTTTTTTGCAAAAAAAAAAAAAAAAACAGCTGGTTTGCTTAAAATAACAACATTAATTACAATGAGGAATAGCCCCTTCTGTGTAGGGATGACAGCAGTAAATTCGACTCGAGTGCTTTTTATGTAGGTGAGCACCCATCAAAGCCGTAACGGCTGGGCGGTCCGGTCTTACGTCATAAAGGAAAGGGTGTGACTGCCCCCCCTACCCCGGGCACCACCTTTTAACGTCTATCAAGGGTAGTCATGCGGGGAAAAGCAACATGTACTTTGAAAATTATGAGCTGGAAACGAAGGCGCCATCACACATACGTTATTTATTTTATTTATTTATTTAAAAAAATGCTTTCCATAGGTTATGCTCTAAAGCCTTTTCCAGTCCAATAGCTTCTGCCAAGTGGAAAGAAAGCATTGAGACAGAGGGAGTCACCCAGGAGGGAATGGCTCTTTTCTTCCTAGGTGGGGGCTGGCATAGTGATCCCCCCCCCCCCGCTCCCCCGGTCAGTGTGTGCCCTGACCTCAGAGCCCCAGGACTGTTCCAGCATTGCAGTTCTGTGGAACGCTGAAGGTGGCAGTCACAGGCTGGTTAACGGTATTGTGAATTTCATACGGGCATTCAGTGTCGCGTCTGTATGCATCGCTCACCTACATGATTTCACAGGAGACAGGTGATGCGGCCCCCAGTGCAGCAAATAATTCCACTGGAATGCATATGTCTTGTGAATGCCTGTAAGATTTAAGGTGATGATACGTGGGCAACCTCTTTGGCAGAGCTGCGGGGCAATATTGCCTGGGCACTTTCCCATTGAAATTGGGCAACAAGTTTCCTTTTGAAAATTCTTTGATGGGCAACTTCTCGTGATCGGGCACATCCGAACGAGATTCCCTTTGTCTCAGCTGGTTAGCAGTTGCCCCGGCGACATCGGTCAAAAACTCGCCCCGCGTGTCGTCACACTTAAGCTTTCCTGAGCTTTTCTCCGAGCCACTCAGCGCTGCCTCACGTTAACTAGAGTCCACATCACCCTACGGATTGCGTGCGCATCCCAGCCGAAAGACTTGACCATCGACCGCACCGCAATCGCCTGGCCACAGGACATGTTTAGCTTGACCCATTATGATATAGCAAATTCGTTCCATCAGACTCCTGTAAAGTAACTCCTGTAAGTGATCCCTGATAGCCCCAACACGGTCGATTTGGGAGCTAATGCTGTATTCTGTTTCCGACAGCCGCTCATTAAAATAGCAACTACGGGCAGTATCACATCCCTGTGACATAATCCCCAAGCTTCCTGTAAGCCCCACATATAGCCGATACATTATTATGTCACTGCAGATGGTAACCCTCCACGATCGGCCTCTCCATGTAAACTAGCTGTTTTTATTCAGTAGCGAAATTGCCATTATTACGACAATTTCTGCTGCTAGTTAAAAATAAGTTGTGTCTTGCAGACACGCAACACAACAAAGCACCACGAGTTAAATTTACAGTGTTATTCAGTGGTGACGCTAGAGAGTATTACAGTATCCAGTGTGCTGTAATACGAGACTGTGCCGTTATCTCATATCGTCTTTCGACCTCCCTGAACAGTGTCGTAATCGGGCTAGCTTATTGCAGTGTCCTTACCATTAAGCGTATTTTGCCATCATAACTGAGCTGCTCAAAATGTTTCCTGACGGTCTCCACGTAACCAGGGCAACGATTAAATTGCTTGTGAGAATAACAACCAAAAACTTGTCTCTTAGTGATCCAAAATCTGTATTCAGGCATATGGAAAGTTTAATAAACTCAATAAACAAGCTTTATTTGCAAGTTCCCCATTTGTAAACTTGTGGCGTCAATAGTGATATTACAATATGGCACGGAGCCCGACAAGAGACACCTCTTTGATTCCTACATATTTCTAAAAATCTCCTGAAGTCTGTTCCTGGCCTTAATGCTGATGCTGCCTACTAGCATGTAGCTTTACTTAGGTCATATCTCCTCGGCCACCTTAACTATCAAGTTACAGAGTGAACATTAAAATGAAATTCGATTATAATCTTTAAATTCTAAACAATATCTCAAATGTCGAGGACAATATCGACTTCATTCTCTGACCGGTTTCAACGCTTGGCAAAATCCGTCTGAAACGTGGTTGCGGGAAAATATAAATTAACAAACCGAACCTGAAGATAAAAAAAAAAAAATCGGTAAAACATAAAAAATAAAAGGAAATTTCAAGATGTGCGTGTTTTCGGGGCTTTTTAAGAAGAGGGAATACACAAAGGCGGGAGATTAAGGGGGATTTGGTGTGTTCCTCCATACGAGCCTCTTAAATTACAGAGGGAATCAAGGTAGGAGTGTCTGATGTAGAGTGTAGCCTCCCTCTCTCCTGCTTCGCTCCCCCTTCTACTGCCTTCCCAAGTCCAGACAAAACGGGAGGGGGGGGGGGGGGGGGCTCTTTAGAACCCTAAAAAGCACAAGAAACTCATTAAAAAGCAACTAAGAAGCCAAATGGGCCTTTGATTCCGTCCTCATCCTCTGTCCGGTCGCGTACGAACATGATAAGAAGGTCAGAGTCACAGCCAAGATAGGAGTTAACAATAAAGTGTCATTTAAACTTTCAGGATGGGATGGAAAATTCAATATGTTTGATTTATTGTGAACCACCACATCCATTGGAGAGATGGTAGTGAACTTGTTTACGCATAATTGCTATAATTATTCTGCACCCATTCCCAGCGTGTGCCTGTTATTTGTGAGTGCCAGCGTCACTCGTAGAGACCAGCCTTCCGCATCCTCAATGAACACCCGTGCTCGTAGAGACCAGCCCGTTCTCATGGCAGTCGTCCAATATGTTTGAAACAGTTTTGACCGATGCACCCTTTGTCTTTCACACTGATGCACGGCACACACACCCACATGCACGCACACACACACACACACACACACACCCCTCGCCTATTTCTGAGTAGGCCAAGGGGGTCAGATCAGATCAAAGGTGCTGGTCACAGCCATTAGCCTCAGTAGAAAAGACCCAACATGAAAAGCTTGTGTTTTGAATAGGAGGGTTAGGGCAGAAAAAACAACAGGGGCACCTCCATTTAAAAGGCGAGCAAACTGTGAAATAATTGAAAAGGTATGTCAATCAAGAGCTGCTGCCCAGTGGGGCTCGGCCATTCCCAGCCCCCCCTTGGTAGAGGACCAGACTCGGGGTGGACGCTGCAGGGGTGGGCAGAGAAATTAAATACTAGAGAGAAAAGGACGAATAGGGTGTGGGGGGGGGGTTGGGGGTTACAAAATCTTAGCTTTAGTCTCCCACTCATTTTTTTTTCTCCTCTTAATTGTGATGGTGTGTGTGTGTGGGGGGGGGGGGGGGGGGGGGGACCCAGGTCGGCTTTGAATGAGAATGTGTGCGGGTTCGTGTTACGCTTGTTCTCGCTTCTTTCCGCGTACGAACAAAGC
>JAODKE010000148.1:140904-175577 GCA_026779605.1 Mormyrus hasselquistii
TTGCCTGCAGGCAGGATGGCTGTGGATGCGGGGACTGGGGAAGACCGGGGTGGGAAGCAGTTCACAAGGACGGTCATTAATAAGATCTTGTCTCCTTCTGTTCTGCAATTGTATCTCCGCCTTTCAGGTAAGTAACAAAGCCTGTTGGGGGAGTGGGTTGGTGGGGGGCGACCTAGTCTTCTGACCTCCCCCCGTCCTTATTACAACCACCTCCAGGCCTGCAAACCCATCACCCCCCCCCCCCCATGCCCTGGCCCCACGGCCTCCCTGTACCACGACCGCGACAATAGAATCCCTGTGAAGCTCCTCTGCCCCCCCCCCGCCCCCACCCCTGCCTTCCTTTTGCTTTCCTCAAGGTCAGAAAGGCTGAATGATCTGACGATGGGCTCACTTCCAAAAAAGGAGAAAGAAAGAAAAGAGAAAGAGTAAAAAAAAAAAAAACAAAAAGGACTCAGCAAAGGACTTGTCCTGTGCTTCTTTTAAATCCCATAGAGGATGGGAAAATGGTCAGTCCACACTTGACTACACATCTATAGAGTGGGATTTGCGTGTAATAGCTGCCTCGTTGTGGCTTAGGCCAAAACAAGGTCAGAGGCTACCGTCGTTTGCCAAGGACAGGATAGGGCAAGTCCTATGTTCATTCTCAGTTTCCTTAATCGAAGAGCAGAGGGTAGCAAAACGCTACAAGTAACTGAGTCGGTCAAAATGTCTGTTTAACAATTCAGTTTTAATTTATTAGTCCAGTTGTCTTTTAGTCTTCTCTGGATAGGTTTCACAGGAAACACGCTCATCCATGCAGAAATTCATTGGAAATGCTGTAAAAATATTGTAATATAGAGGACAAACTTTGAAATCATTACTTGACTCATAATTTCCATGACTGTTGCGTGGATAGAAGTGAGTTCTTCAATGTTCCGAAATGCAAGAAGTTGATCTAAAAAACTTTTGACTGATTACAGGATCATCGGTATGTCTAATAAGGCAAACACCGCTACAACAATTTAAGAAGAATGTGCACCATATAATATTATCATCTCTGGCACAAGTAGATCATTTTTCTTCTGGCAAAATATTTAATCCTCCCATATGTCTGCTGAGCAACATAAAACCCACATGTGTCCCTGCACTTACTGTACATGAAGCACAGTTTACTGTAAACTTCAAAGCTGCATTGCATGACAATTATGGTTAATGACACTTACAGGCCCCGGTGGTTTCGGTGGTTTTTGTTTGACTTGACAGACCCCCCCCATAAAACCACAACGGACACATGTCTGTTGTGAGACAAGTTTAATTGCTTATTAGTGACTTGCACGCTGACAGTGCGAACTCCCGGTATTTGTAAACATAGCTAGTGTTGCCACTGGAGCCTTATGGCCATAGAATAAGGATCAGAAAATCCACTATGCGGCTGGAATGCAGCTTCATGCCCAATTTCTTACAAAGAACAGGGCCCACTTACCAATGCACGTCAAAAGAGAAAGGCACTCGGCGAGCTGTATTATCTGGTATCCACGTTCCACTGAAGATGATGATCTAAGTGCTTGGCATCCGAACCATACTGTAGCAGACACACTCAGAAGATCCACTGAATGCGTTGCATGCATTGAACAAAGGAATCAATAAGTAAAAGCAATAGGAGATCTGATTTCTTTTTTATTTAAGAACGCCAAACCCAACCAATCATAAACATTGGGTGTTTCTCAATACCAAGAACACAGAAATCGTAATTGCGGTCTCGGCAAGACTGGTCTTGCTAACATTCCTTCCAAGGCTGAACTTGGGGTACGATGAATTATGGGATTGGTCTTGTTTGGCGAGGATGCAACTGATGTTCTTGACATCTGGGGCAGAGCAAGAACATATCCAGGGATTTTTACTATCCTCTGTACCTCTGTTCTTGGTATTGGAACTAGTCTTCAGCAATGGATGATGATGTAAAATGGTACGCAAGAACACAAGTACAATCAGGTACGCATGTTGAGAAACGCCCCTTGTCTCCACGCAGAGCGTCAATAGTCCTGCTTCTCAATAAAGCAGCATGAAGACTGTTATGCAACCAGCCTGCAGCCATAATCCAGAGAGTGAGTCCGATATTGATCTTAACTTTTTATGAATGAGTCGAATGAGTGACTTTGCTTGTTTGGTTTCTGCGCTACAGTGATATGCAGTATGCAGGTTTTACTTCATTCACAAAATCCATTTCCAAAGTTCGAGGATGCACTGGGGAGGTGTGGAGGGCAAGTGGTTAGCATGAGTACCTTATATCTCCAGGGTTGAGAAATAGAATCTATGCTCTGTGTTGTGTGGGTTACATACTGTCAGGATAGTTAGCATCTCCAGATTACCCATAGTGTTTGTGCCCTGTGAAGAGCTGGCATTGACTGTCCTGTGTATCCAGGAATTGTGCCATTTGTTGCCTAGAATAGGCTCCATCCAACCCTGACCGTGATGAGCATTTTGAAGACAGACGAACAGAGAGAATGCGCCAGGTAGCATTAAGGCTAACGACCAAAGAGTTTTCCTTAATTTTACCCATAAAAAAGGTAGTTAATACTTATGTTAATTAGAGTTTGCTCAGTAAATGGGCAGCTGTACTTGTAGTAAAATACGACTTTTCATGTGCCAGACAGTTATAATAAGCAAAAGACAGCAACTAAACAAGCAGGGAAAAGATGAAAAAGAGAGGAAGACGGAGGAGGGAGGGGGGGGGCACCTTCATTTTTCGCCCCCAAACAGATTTCAGCAGCATCCAAGCTCGGAAACGGCTTCAGTGCCACGGCAAACAGCTGCGTTTCTTCACGATGTCGGCCCGGGCTTTGCGAGTCGAGGGTTCGTGCCCAAGACCGCTGCTTCATTTCCTACTGGCGTCCCGTCTGCGCCTCACTCAGCACCTCGGTGCAGCCGCCGCGCCGCAAGGGAAGCACTCCATTTGAAAGACTTATTTCCATTTTCAGCAAAGCACAAGAAAAATATTCACGAGACGAGCTGTGGCTTTCGGTGTGGGGCTATTAGGGTTATTATTATCTATCCATTCATTCCAACTGTATCCAGTACAGGCTTGCTAAATAATAACAATAATAATAGTAATATTAATAATAATAATTTCCCTTCAAACTGGATTTGTCACTTTCTCAAGTCCTCATGACTCTACAACCAGTGTCTCTTAGAAAGCCGGGTGGCTTATTTTGGGAGATCTTGCTTGTAGAGCAGTTACCTTCACGTTGGGGCTCCAAGGCAATAAATAAGAATATAACTATATATATAAAACTCATCAGAGGAACAATTTTGCCTATTGTCACAATAATGAGGCTGGGCTTTCTGGAATCCACACACTTGGGATCGTTTCGCAATCAGCGCCTGAAGGAAAGAATGAAGCAACAACTGCTCTGCTGCCGGCCAAGTGAGCGAGACTGTGCGGAGCGTTACCTTCCGGAGTGTTCTGCCTCCAGGTAAACAAAGCTGCACATCATCAGGGCGGACCGTCAGACTTGAAAGAGCCCTGGAAGAGCGCGATAGTCCATGTTCTGAGTGCAGAAACCCGGCTTTTAGGTGCAGGCAAGAAAGGCTGCACTTTTTGATGTGGAGGTAGAAAAAATTTAAAGTGCCTCTAGACAAATTTAAAAAATCAAAATATTTAATTTTATTGTAGAAAAGGTGCCCGTATATAAAGCATAAAAAGACTTGGAAAAAATGCCTTTTCATTTTTACAACAGATACAGTATTGTTTTAGTGGTGGTGTGAATCTAAAAGAGTTTTTACAGTCCTTCACAAAAAAAGTAGCTTTTTTATTTGGGTTTTAAGCTATACATATGTATACGTATAAAAGCTGCATCCTTGTAGCCTGTGTCCGGACCCTAGCGTCAGTGGTCTCTAAAAGAAAGTAATTTTTTTTTTTTTTAAACTTTATCTCGTGTCATCACAAAGCCGCCTCAGAGTTCACGGTTCTGATCAGTGGTTATGATCGGCTGTCGTTTGATGGTGAAACTGTCTCCTTAAGCCCTCGTCCCATTTTTTTTTTCAGGTCTCATGGAAATACGATCTGTCAGCGTTGGAGTCGTTGCGATCAAATCCGTCAGCACTGGCCTTTACCTGGCTATGTCGAAAAGAGGCACACTCTTCGGCTCGGTAGGTAAACCCCCAGGCTGCAGCGTCATGGCTGCAGCGTCATGGCTGCACCTCCAGCTGTAAATAGGACATCTGAGATTTGGGTTAATCGCGCTCAAAGAAAAACTGCCATTATGCTATGTGTAGTGGAATAAAAGTGAGACCTTGCACAGCATAGAAGGGTAGAATATGGGGGGGGGGGATTAAATGCAATAACCTATTTAGGTAACTCCACCCTTATCAAGACCCAAGCTTACTGAATCTAGGAAATATATATCCAGAAAGTCAACGCAGCGAATGCGTATATAAAATGTGTGAGAGGTGCTTAGTTTTCACCCTTATGAGGATTAAACACTATGTGCAATTAAACAACTTTTGAATTCTAAAGCCTGCATTGAATTCGACTGAGCTGCACCTCTCGTCTCTTAGCACCTATAATAAAAAGCCACGATCGGAAGAACAATACGTTCTGACACGGTGGCTGAGGGACGTGGGGAAGACGTTCGCGTGCTTTCTAGCAGTTGTTGTTCAGAAATGCCTTCCCGCCGAATAACAAACTCGCCCCTGGCCAGGTGTCTGGACGTTTTACAACTCTGAGAGCAATCCCTTCCTGGAAATCGGTCTCTAAGCAACGATAAGACTGGTTACAGGCTCTTATTTTTAATCTGTACGGGGAAAACAGGACAGCATGATGATGAGTCCGGCATCAGGAAATAACCTGTTACTTTTTCCTTTGAATTATATGTTAATGACGATTGCCAGGGTCACGCTATCGCGGCATTGGCTTTTCATCATCCGACGACGATCCTCAGCCACATCCATTAGACTGAAGCACCTAATTTGGGTAGCAAAATATCGTCTCTTGCTGCTGCGATTCATCCGTCATTTCTGATAAGGCACTTACCTGTGACAGGGTGAGGCAAACACGATCAACTGTGTTGTCACTGCATCGACAGTGTGGATATATATTTCATATATTCAATCATCTAAACAGCTAAATAGGTTATTGTATTTCACCCCTCCAATAGCCCATACAGGGTCTCAGATTTATAACACTACATCTGGGGTATTCAACGTTACTTAAAGTAAGATCTACCTCTACAAAGAAAATAGTCTAGGTAGCTATACATTTGATACGAGATTAAAATTAAAAGTTATCGACTGGGGGGCGGGGTGGGTAACAGTAAAAATACAACAAAGAAAAACAAAAATTGGCAGTCTGCTCGAGCTTCAGCATGGTCGATATGCAAGACACTCATTGGCTTCCTGTGAGCTACTATTAGCGCATTTTACATGAGTCGCTAAATCAATATGTCAGGTTGCCCGTGATTCCTCCGTCAGTCATTCCTGCCTCTGGAGCCTCTTCCTCTGTCACCGGTCCCTCGGTGCAGCACCCAGGCTTCTGACTTTAACAACTCCCCCCCCCCCCCCCCCTTCCAGGTGAAATACAGCTCCAACTGCAAGTTCAAGGAGCGGATTGAGGAGAACGGCTACAACACTTACGCTTCCTTGCGCTGGAAACATGGCGGGAGGCAGATGTTCGTCTCGCTAAACGGCAGGGGGAAACCGCGGCGAGGTCACAAGGCTCGAAGGAGACACCCATCCACGCATTTCCTCCCCATGTTGCCTTCATAGCTCAAACTACAGACTCAGCAGCTACTAGCGTTAACTAAAACGAGTGTTATTATTATTGTTATCGTCATTGTTATTATTATGATTGTTATTATTATTGTTATCGTCATTGTTATTATTATGATTGTTATTATTATTACTATTATTATTACAAACTTTACCCATATGTGTACATTTGTAGGGGTTTTATATACAAATTTGTTTGTGAGATTTGGGGGCAAAATAAATTATTTTTTTCTTCCACATTAGCTTAAGGTCCAAAAGAAGCTGCTAATATTATGTAAATATAGTACATCTACTATTGTTATTGACAGTGAAGCCCAGAGACGACGAAAAAGCCCTTATAATAAACGATAAAAATAGACCGTAAATGGATAATTACTGGAGTGGAGCATTGAAGAACATGAAGGGTATAAAGGTTGTTATTAATGTCTTGTTTTACTTTTCAGGAGACAATAGCTCCTTTCTGAGCATCCTGTCAATCAGCAGTGTAGTACAGGACAGATGATTTGGGTGTGGCCTATGACGCATGAAAGCAAACAAATGACATTCGTTTGGGCTGTTTTATACCAGATTTTCATGGGATCTTGAAGTTTGCACTAGACTGGTCTATCTGGGGCCTTGGACTGTACCAGTCAAGGTCCAGGATCATGGACCGTCATGGCGGAGCTTGACTCGGACACGTTCATCGAACAGAAACGGGAGCTCTGTCAACATTCCATAAATGCGATGCAGTGCTGGGATTTATTTTTTTTGTGCAAAATAAATGTTCTGGTTTTTTTTCGTTTCTGTGAAAGCTTGGATCAACATTTTTCTTCTTCCATGGAGACAGACAGGTAACACATGTGCGGGGAGTCTGCTCCACTCTTGAACACGCCAGAAGTACAAGAGTGACCCCCGTGGGCCCAGAATAGACATCACGCACTGTTAACTCTGGACGCAAACGTGCAGTGGCCTCCCTGTAACCCAAGTGCTCTGGATTTGTGTTCCACGATAATTCCGTATCAAGGGGTCCACCCTGTACCTAGACCTGCCTCTTTGAGACCCTCTGCACTTTGCAGATTAGGACACTCGCCACTGGTTCCAACATAGACTTCACTGGTGCTTCTATGTAACGTCTTATACCATATCGCCACTATCAGTAGCTTCTGCTAACCTTTTTTGAACAGCTGCTGCAAATAGAACTTTTAATATATTTCGACTGTTTTGTACCGTTTTGCATTTCTATATGTCACTGACCATTTCTAACCCTACATTTCCTTTTCATTTGTCTTGTTTCATTGATATGGTGTTGTGGTACAAACACAAACCACCATCTGCCCTTTGCAATATCAAATTCAAGAGGGAAATCTAGAGGTTCAAACTGAATGGATCCAGATACAATAGAGGTCAGACAAGGGCAGACAGGAAAGCAGCAAGTTCATTGTAGGATGAGACAAACAGACATTCAAGCATTTTGTTTGGTTTCGTTTATAGGCACCTACTAAACAAAATCGTGTTTTGAGACCCTGTGTAGCATAACTAACCCTATCACCTGCATTAAATATAGTATTTCTTTACACAAAATCTGCTTAGTGCATTTTACTCTCCATTCAGATATATATCTACATGTAGGTTTGGCAAAAAGAGCTGCAGAAGGTCAGTACGAAAAATAACTGTATTAGTAAATATAACAAAGACCACCAATATGTATGCAAAACAAGAAAAAAGAAATTCTGTAATGTGGTTGTACAAAAGATCTACCTTGTGCATGTAGACACAATGGCAATACAGACGCTCCCCGGGTTACAATGGTCCATGTCATGATTTGTATAATTATTCAATTATATTTATTACGTGAGATATTCAACACTTTATTATAAATTTGGCCTTGCGTTAATGATTTTGCCCAACTGTAGGCTAATGTAAGTGTTCTAAGCATGTTAAAGGTAGGTTAGGCTCGGCTATGGTGTCTGTTAGCTTAGCTGTATTGTATTAAAATGCATTTTTGACATGATATTTTTGCCTTACTATAGGTTTACCGTAATGTAACCCCATTGTTATCCGGAGAGCGTCGGTATTTGATTAAACATTAAACAAAAATATTTCTGGACTGGCACACATACAATTAGTAGCAGTCAAACTGAATGTGGATTTATCCGTTTTTCAATAAAAACAAAGAATATGCACTGAGTAGCCACTTTGGTAGGACGTGCTTTTGTCTCCTGAACCACAGGTTTGAGGAGTTGTGTGAAGCCGTACTTCTCACCACTAGTACACAGTGCTGGGTTTTTTTTTGCACTTATGGTCTTTATGTGACTCGGCTAGATTTCCTCTGACTTCATTCTCTGACAAGGAGATTTCAGCCGCAAAACTGCCCCTGACTGGATTATCACACTGTTCTCTACAAACACCAGATGATGTAGTGCATAAAAATCCCAGGAGGGTGGCTGAGATGCTGGGACCACCAGTAATCACCCCAGGTAAAAAAAAATAAAAAATTGCTTACATTGTGCATCTGAGCTGTTAAAATGCTTTGCCGCACAGTTAGTGAACCTCTTGACATTGTCTGCATGCTGTCTGTATTCAGTTACAGCTCCATGACTGGCTGTCAGGCTGTGAGCATTACCGAGCAGGTGTACCTAATAAAGTGGCCACATAGTATATGCTATACCTATGATGAATTCTACATATATCCATTTGAGATTATTCTGTCAAAATGTACCTAATTATGTAGACTGCAAGTAATGCATTGTATCTGATTTTCATTTAAATGAAAAGATAAATGCACGCTCTGTTTTTAATTTATGGCATTTCAGCTATTCCGAACATCACCGAGTTAATGAGATCAAGACCTACCCACTTCCTCATTATTGGTTAAATTAATTTTTACGTGTGGATTCATTTTACAAGGCTTTGTAGGAATGCCGTATGGCTACAGCACAGCACCTGCCTGGAAAAAAACACAGTAATAGATGTTTTTGCTTGTCTGTTGTCCTTAAGGAAGGAAATTTATCATTTTGGTTCAAAATGGGTCTGTGAGACATTACGCTCACCCAAAATTAAGAATAGGTCTCTCGCTGCTTGAAAGTATTCTGTGCAAAGAAAAATGCTATTGCGCAAAGTGAAAACTGAAATATAATCACATTATAGCTGGGCAATACTACAAAATATTAAGAATATCTAAAATGGGGGAAAATACTGTTAACTATATGGTCTATCTAGCAACATGACTGTACAACACAATGATTTCCGTCACCATAATTGAGGTGAACATGAGACTTACACATCAGGTTCTCAATAATTAAACAATGGAAAAGATACATAAGGTGCATGCGTTTGCTGCATGTCCTCAATGACATTCATCAGTCCCCCCCCCCCCCCGTCTAGAGGACCCCCGGGATGAGTTTGCAGCCAGCAGAGCTACATGCAGGCGCAGCTCAGAACTGCGCAACTGCACTCCATCCAGATGGCAGACGAACGGCTAGGCATGATGGGAACAGGCAGGGGGTTTCGGTGAAACTGCACCACAAATAAAAACAGAAACAGTTTTCGTTCTGCTTTGTTTAGGAGCGTCCGACCATAACACCAATTAAACCTATATTTATTCACACTGGCTATTTGTCAGGAAGTCATACCAGTAAGAATAGTCAGAATGACTCACTTAACAACCATCAATATTTTAGAGTATCAAAACAAATAAATAATAAAAAATACCAAAGACAACACGCACACTGGTTTTCCAGATAAAATTCATGAGAAGAACGCATACATTTTTCATTTGTTTGGATATATAATTTTTTTAAAATCCTCACTGCAGAGGCGTCTTTAAAGCTGTGAAACTGTGAATTAATCCCATTTCATGCCCCTTCCTCTAAATGGCGTCAGTGGGCGGCCACTGCTCTGTTTGCCATAAAACGTCCTGAAACTTCGCCTCATTCTTGGCCTTAAGACAGGCAGGCTCATTTAGGCTGCGTCCAGCTCAAAATAAAAAGCAGCGAAACAAAATGGGAGGCTGTAATTATCATTGTTGCCCTACTGTCCTGTCAGTTCGCTCGCCAGAGAGCCGGGGAAGAGCAATCCCTTGGCAGAGAAGATCAAAGCAACTGTCTTTGATCACAGCAAAACCCTAAAACAGCGCAGAAAATCAAGGAGGAATGTTTCGCAGCAAAGGGAGAAAGCGGGAAGGGGGTCTTCAGGAGGAGAGGATTCAGCACCGCCCTCCATACGCATTTACACTCTGGTTTGCCCTTACACCCTCTGTCCCACGCTTAACGTGACTTTGCTTAGCCACTAGTCACAATTCACAACAAAATACCACCTTGATATGAGCGTCAGTAGACTTTTACTGGGCAACCTGAAAACAAGGTGCGGACAGTTACTGTAATCCGTGTACTGTATTATATAGCGAAACGCTATTACTCTTTTTCTGTTGTAATGGGTGAAAACAGTGACCACTGGGGAGGGACCCAAGTGGGGGCACAAGTCACACAATTAGAACCTTTAGAGGCCCTACAAACGGAGCCGTCGCTCTCACCCACATTACAGACCCGCGTGTGAGGAGCAGAGGGCGAGCATGGGAGTAGAATGTCCGAAAGCGCTATTGAAGCTCGCAGGGCTAATTGCGGCTGCCTGCCGGCATTCTGCAGCCCAATGAGTGCCACAGCGGCCTCCGCATGCTCTCACTCAGTGGGGTTTTCAGAGCAAACGCTCTTGAGAGAGCGCAGGACCACCGAAGATCAATAGGACGCTTCGCTCCTTCGCGGGCCTACCCTAATCCCTCTCATTTGTCCAGCATTTGTCCAGGGCTGTTCACAGCTGCCTGAGTTTGGGATTAGCCCTTGTTTTGTTACAAAAACAGCCTGAGTTATTTGAATGAATGGAGACTGAGGGACAGATGAGGAGGGAATTGGGAGATACATATCTGCATATGCGTATGTGAAGGTGGGGGAGGCAAGAGTTCGGAGACAGGACCACCTATCTGCCTTATTTCTTGATTTAGTGCCGCAACTGAAATTATAATGAATATAAATAAGTAAATAAAATATATGAGAAGATTTATCTAAAGCATCATTAGATCAAAACTTTTCTTTTGTGTATTTGCAATTTGAATTATGCTTATGATTAAATCTTTCAGGATTTTCCACGTGAATCATTCATAACTGTCAATTTTGACGGCCATAGTGACACTGCAGATAAGAGATTTGACGAGATGACATATTACCCAGCATGCTTGTGAAAAATACGGCATATTTCCAGCCTCATGCTGCAGTTCCAAAAGCGTAGACAGAATGGCAACACGTAAAGGCTGTCTGCTCACTCAGATGAGCCAGCCCAAACGACAGAGGGCATCAGCACTTGGAACCCGGTGGAAGGTAATGAGAAATGAGTCTAGGTGCTCCTTGCGTTGTGGGTGCGCCATGACTGGACGGCATTTTCCCGCTGCTATGAGGTGTGGTACACCGTGCGTTAGCTGTCAGGTGAGAGGTGAGAACATGTTGGACAATATTCCTGCTACATAATTCAGCATAATGAATTAACCATAGCAAAGATATTTATACGAGTGCCTTCCATTCACCGGTGTCATATTTTCCATATTAAATCTGAAAATTAGTCATCTGCATTGGAGAAGGAAGAAGGATGGACAATTGAAGCGTAAATGACTAGAGGGTTCTGGGATTTTACAAATACAGTCCTATTCTTAGCAGCAAGAACACAGCATTGACTATGTCCTACACACCAGTGTGCAAAATTGTGGAAATTTTTGCGATTGCAGAACCTTATTCCAGTTACTTATTTAATCATCCAATGTACAATATTTGTAACATTCTTTGACTGTTTATAAAATCTCCTGTAGTAATTTATATAAAGCATAATTTCAAAAATGCTGGGTGTTTCTACAATTTTGGCCACTTGTGTACATGCAAACGATTGATGCTGATCACTAAAATACTATTTAAATCCTTCATGTTCAGCTGGACAACATCAGCAATTTAAGTCAGCTGTAGTAAGTCGGCTTAACGGTAATCGATGCACGTTAACCTTGAGATTTTACGCTAAAAAGGAGGTTAAGCGCATTGCGTTCCTCCTCGTAGCTCCATGGAAAACAGCAGTAAGAGCGAGTGAGTATGGCAGGTTTCAGAAAATCCCTTGTCCTCACAGAGAAAAACTCTTTTCTCAGGGAGCGCTTGGCGCAACCTTCCCGGGGTCTTGGCCAACGGCGGCAGGCTTCTCATCACGTTGTGGATTAGCCTGCTCGTCTGAAGCGACTGGACGCACATGAGAGCGGGGTCCCGAGTGCCACACGCGCCTCAAGCCCCCCCAAAACCATGCCATGGCTCTTCGGAGGTATGTGGTAGCACTGGATCTACAACCGGGCTTATCTCCCTGTGGCATTCTCCGCATGCCATCGGGTGTGTCAAAGGCCTTTTGGAATCAAGGAGCTGGGGGTGGGGGGATTGAGGGTGGGGGATTGGGGGTGGTGAGCACACTGGAGGCTGCTCACGGCCAGACAGTGTGGCCAATTGAAGCAGGCTAGACTTTGGACGGATACCAGTCAGCATCGTAAGGTTGTCTTTGGCTGGCGGCGACTGGAAAAAACATAAGTCAGGATGGGTTCATGCAGAGCTGGGTCCAGGGCAGACTCCGTCCACACTGAGCTCCAGTATGTGTGCATGGAAATGTGAAAAAATCCTTTGATGTCTTTTGTTACCGTCTGTGCGTTCTTAAGACGCTGTGCCTTTTTATTCATGAGCTGGACACTGGCTTTTTTTCATAATGGGTGCAAGAAAGCACGTTATATTTTTCAAAAAGGTCTAATATTTTTTATAGATGTAACTAATATGATTTTTTATTCCTTTTATTACTGTGAATTTAAACGATGCCTCGACGCTGTTCCTAAGGGCGGCAAAGATCGGAGTGTGATGGCCCAACGTGCCCAGATTACTGGGGCCTTCGTGAAGCTCCTCTAACTACATTAGGTTGCCATAAATCATTTTTTTCCTCAGGAAAATAAGGTTCGAGACAGACTGGGTAATCAAAGGGAGCAATGACAGATTCACAACCTCGAGTCTAAATAAGCTTGGTTGGTCGAGACTGGCAGCCTAAATGGAAGAGCTTTTATGGCAGCTGCACACACCAATATCACACGAAGACCTTGACCACTGGTACCTGTTACGGACGAAAGGGCGTCAGGAGACAAACCAATTATAGAATTGATGTGGCTTAGCAGTTGTTTATCTTACAGAAACAGGTTTTCTTGAGAAGTGGAACAAAGATGGTGCTGATGACGTAGCCCAAGACCAGCAAACACTCCCATCCAGAGTCCCCGGTCTTTCAATCGCACTCATGTTCCTTTCTTTGATGCAATCCATGCATGAACAAAGCAGGAAAACAGCAGAGTCTGATACTGCTCTCTGTAACGGATCGGTTTTATGTCATGGTCCTTGTGGATAATTGGCTGGGCCCATTAATTTCAAAATTATTTTGTATTACATTGGTCTAAGATAGGCCCACGGCTCTTTTTCCGCGGTATTAACTGGGACATTTCCTACAAAATAGCAAGTACTAAAAACAAAATATCGGTGAATATATTGCACATTTAATGTGACGTTCGCTGTCCGGGAAGCAGGCAAGAAGCGGGGACAAACGAGGCAGGCAAGCGAAGATCCAGAAAAGGGTTTTAATAAGGCAGGACAGGGCAAACGACAACGTACATTACCCCAATGATGACAATAGACTGAGGAGGACGTGGACTGATATACACGAAACAAGCTGAATTAACGGGGAACAGCTGGGCACAATAGGGGAAGCGCACGTGGATGATGAGGGGGCGTGGCACACACGAGGATCAGACGCACAGGTCATGACATCTAAATGGGCTTAAATGCTGAACTTTTGATCTACGTTGTTTATAACAAAAATCGTTACTTCATTGATTTGATTAGAAAAAATATGTATCGTATATATCGGAAGTTTTAAAGTAAACATTCTTTTCAAGTAGTAATAAATTTAAACTCAAATTATAGTTCTAAAAGAGCTGTTCTGAGTTAAAACGTTCATGGACAAGCAGTTTCATTGGATGCTTTTTAATTAGTAACACCTGTGCAATTACATAAAACACCAAAAATTTGTGTTTAGTTTCTCTTTGGGGACCAATGACTACAATTGCAATTAATGGCAAAATGGCAAGAACAGAACTGAATGAGTCAGTCAAAAAATGTACGACAATAAAAAAATGTCTTTGCAGAAGATAGCTGCAGATCAGTTACACATAACATTTCTACAAAATGAAGCAAGCATGTGAGCACTGTATATGCCAAAAACAGAAATAAAATGTTGCACGAAGGAAATCGTTCTGAATAAACTGCCAAACAGTACATCAGTAGGCTACCAGCAACAAAAGGTAAAGCTCTGCTTGCAGAATGTATCCAGTGACCCAAAAGCCTGAAGATTGGCTCTGTGGAGAGCTGGTCCACAAGCAGTCTGGGACTTGCGTCTTCGTCATGACTTCATTGTATTAATATTCCATTAAATGTGTCACAGTCCTCACTGACAAGACAACTGGTGACAGGCAAGTGCTTCGAGAGATAGAGTCACTGTGGCTTATTGTTGCGGCCTGCCATTTTCCATTGCTAAGACAGCCTAATTGTGAGACACACTACGGCAGTCTTTTAAACAGGAAATGCTGTCTCACTGCAGTTATAGTGGCATGCATGCGTCTGCGCCATAAAAGTCTTCAGTAGATTTCCGAATAGATATTTCAGGCTACCATTTATCTGGACAAGTCCGCCGGTTTTCGTTTTACGAGCATTCGGCAAGGTTTCCCAGACTTTAAGCTGGAAAGGAGACGACCAAGGAAAGACCCAAGTTGTGTGGATGGACAAATTAGGTGCGTACGTGAGCAATCAGCACACCATTACGCACTTTGTTAAAATTCTGAGCCATTGCTGAGGTCAGAGAAATCCAAGCAAAACAGTGCGAGGTGTTTTTTTTTTTTAAGTTTTGTTACATTACAGTCCTCTAGAGAGGCTGTCTTTATTTCCTCAGAAACACAACCCAGATACACTACTGGCATATAGTCAGGAGTGCAATGTGAGGCTTTGAGTGCAACGGTGTCACCCTGTGGCCACAGACTGTAGCTACGCCCAGAGAGATGCACACTGGACCCTAGTTAGCTGATAAAATAATGCAGAGCTAATGTGCAAAGAGAAAAACCTCCGTATGAGAGGGACGTGTCATCATGGGCCACGAAAGACGAACATTTTTCCCTGAATATCAGCTCATCCTTTTACATCAGCCTGTTGTTTTTTCATTTACGTTAAGGAAAGACTTTTCATCAGAGAATATTCATAAAGTTTATAAATGGTAGCACTTACTCCTTTATGGACATACGATAAACATTTCAATCACTGATGCCATGCAAAAAATAAAAGTCTACATGTCTAATCATCTTGGCAAAGCCAATACTCAATTTCTTTTTCTTATGCCTAAGCCAGGAAAATTGATACTGCAACAGTATCATGCTGTAAGATATTTATCTTAGTACGGACATTTTCTGCAAAGATGCTGCCACTCTCTGCAATTCAGCAGTATCAGAAGGTCAGTCTAGAGTCTAGACTGTGCTTTTAATGTTGTGGTGGAAAGGAGCCTGAACAGGCTGGTCACCACATCTGTGACCTCAGTGACCTCTCCTAATTAACCATGAATTACTCCTGTTTTCTTAACCATGGATTAAGGTCTACAATAGCCAGATATAGCTGGGACTATAGAATAGAAGCACTTTTTCAGACATATATTGTAGATAAAGGCTGTATTTCTGTTGACTTTTGTTCTTGCATGTAGCCTTAAGCATTAACAGGTGAGAGGGACCTTCATTCTTGACGGTTATGCTGGCATTTATTGACACGGTGATCTCAGCTAACAACTCGTTTAGCACCACGGCTCAATGTTGAGAGCACAAGTACCTACAAGTTTCAGTGACACTGATGGCTGTCTCGTTTGGTTTAGTGATGAATTAGGGTTGTGTTTCGATATGTGGAACTCATAAAATGTGTTTCTGGTGTAACTGCTAGAATGACCTAAAAATCTCACATAAATTAAAAAAAAACAAACCAAAAAAAAGATGTAGGCAAGAACGACAGGTGAAGCATATGGCTCCTGAAGCCGCTTATCATGTGCATTTACGCTTCTAGCTGCTCTTTGTTCATCCTCAGAATGTGGTACCTCTCTGTTTGTGTGAGCACAGTGGGAGGCTCACTGTCGGGCAACTAAATAGTTAATAATAATGACACGTCATTGATCCCCGCAGGGAAATTCTCTCTACACCTACCCCATCTTGCTCTCCATGATACACAGGTAGGTGCGAGCAAACTAGGCAGCGAAGATGATCACATTCCTCCTGGGAAGATTACTTTTCCACCGACTGACTAAGCTTTTACGAGATTGTGACTCAGGTATAAATTCACTGTCAGACACAACTACAGCTAATGAGAAATTCAATTCATTTTTATATAGCACCTTTCACAACAGTGTCTCCCCCAGGTGTTTTACATGGGTGTGTTGTGATGCAACATCAATAACATAGAATAACAATGAGCCAATGACTTTTAAATTAAGCATCTGTGGTTCACTAGTTTTGCACTAAGCATTTACAGACCCAAGACCTGTCTGTACAGTATAGGTTAATTCTAGGATTGGGGCTGGGAAATCTGATCGTAGATCAGCATAGGAGCTTGCTGATTTTAAAATGCTTATATTTTCAGCTCTGCCTTGCGACCCTTTCAGAACTTGCTGCCACGCAAATTTCCTTGTGATCCGTGGGTTGAAAACCGCTGCTTTAATATACTTGACATTACAAATGGCTGTGCTGGGACTTCATTTATGTCTTAATGCATTCGTCACACAGTATGAACAAAAGTACTGGGACACATGGCCATTACACCCACAGGAACTATTATGACGTCCCATTCTAAACCCATAGGCATCAGTGTGTAGCTGGTCCCCCTTTGCAGCTGCAACAGCTGCCATTCTTCAGGGAAGGCTTTCCACAACATTTAGGAGTGAGTCTGTGGGAATGTTTGCCCGTTTATCCAGAAGATCACGTGTGAGGTCAAGCACTGATGATGGACATGAAGGCCTGACCTGTAATCTCCATTCTAGTTCATCCCCAAGGTGTTCGATGGGATTGAGGTCAGGGTTCTGTGCGGGCCAGTCAAGTTCTGCCAAACCAAACTCCCCCAACCATGTCTTGCTTTGTGCACTGGGACATGATCATGCTGGAACAGAAAAGGGCCTTCTCCAAACTGTTCCCACAAAGTTGGAAGCATAGAATTGTCTAAAATCTCTAGATATGTATGGAGAGGTCAACTCCATATTGATGCCTATGAATATAAAATATGATGTTATAAAAGGTCCAGTGGGTGCAATGGCTGGGCCTCCCAATACTTTTCTCCATATAGTGTATCTGTTCAAGCTTGAGTTCATCTGAAGTGAAATCACAATGCAAGGTGGGGAACCTCCTACAGTAAATGGGACAGAAGGCTGAAACTAAATCGTAGATTTAATTGGGATACATCTGATCATCTTTGCATTTTCATTTAGAATGACATGTTTATCACTGTGTGCTATGGCCACAAAAACAATGCATAGAGCATCCATCAAGCTGTTTGGTGAGTAATATTCACTCAGCTGGCAACAAAAGCAACCAAGTGTCTCAGGTTTGTCACCTCTGTCAAACTAGGACTATAAGCCTTATTTTAGATCACCTTGCAGAGGAGGGCTTGCAAAAACCACACATAGTTTCCAGTGGGGGAGGAGAGAGACCCTGCATTTCCTTGCAGTGTGAGGATCCGATCTCAGAATCGCATTGACATCATGGTGGCCGCAGGTCTGGTTCTGCTGGCCGCTCTGCTGCCTTCACTGGGGTTTTCTGGTAAGTTCTCACAAGTTCAATCTCTCCGATTGCCACAATCTAGACTCACAGCAGCTTCCCAGCACTAGATTTTTTTGAGATGACCTTTCAGTTACTTGGAGGACAACAGATGTACAAAATCGGTAATAAGAAGGGCTGAGATGCTGTTTGCAGTTTATGATGATGCTGTGTTGCTGAACTGCACACATGGATGGCACAAAAGCCATAGGCAGTGCACTGAAATGTCCTTCATGCTAATGTGAAACTGAGATAATGTCTATCGAAGTGTGCTAGCTTAGCCATTTCTCCTAAAGGAACTGCAGTACTTGCAGTAACCATCTAACATAACATGTATTTGTTGATTTGACCACTAGAATACGATTTTTGCTCAGTCAATACTGCTTCTGAGGAGAGGTTTGGGAACTGAAGTGATGTTGTTCTAGCCATCTAACAAGATATCTGCACCATTTCAGAAAACAGAAGAAATTCTTGTTGTTTTTTATTGTGTTACTCTACATTTGCATATGTTCCAATGTTTTTTCTTAACTAATATACCTTAGTATCCAGAAACATAGCTTTAAAAACTTTCTTTGATTATCTAAGGCTTTTGCATAGTACTGTACGTGCTTACAGGCAACGTGTGTGGATAAAATACATCTGTTGGCAGTCTGTATTTGGTGCCACTGCATTTGTCTTCCTTCGATGAGTTTTCCGGTTGGTGCAGTGAAGACACCTTCTTGCAATCCCAGCCTTGCGGCAAGCGAGTAAAGACCTGTGCTTCTTCCAGCCCAAAACGAATTTGGCATTGTCAATGGCAGAGAGGCTGTGCCACATTCCAGGCCCTACATGGTCTCCTTGCAAGTCAGGAACTTTCACACCTGCGGGGGGTTCTTGGTGTCCAAGTCCTTCGTGATGACTGCGGCACACTGCTTCACGTGGTAGGAGGGGGGGGACGGTACAGCGAGGTGACAAAATCGCAAGTCAATGCAACGGCATTCGCCAACAATTACTTTTTCTTAATCTAATGCTTAAACTAACCATTCAAATAAAGAAACAATATAAAATGTAAGGGGATTCTGGTAATGTGAGTGGTCTTACATCAAAGTTCAATGCTTAGTAGTAAGCTGATACATTTTTTGCTTTTTGCAAAAGGCAACACAACCTGACTGCTGTGTTTGGTGCACATGACATTACCAAGAAAGAAAATTCAGTCAGAATACCAGTGAGGTTTTACCACATCCACCCTGGGTACGACCACAAAACTTTAGACAATGATATTATGCTCCTACAGGTATGTAACCTAGCCAGCTTCTTCACGTCTAATGTGTAGGTCAAATAATTGATAATTCTGCACTTTTACATTGAAAACAGCAGCAATTCACCTGAGGTTTGGTGGGACGGGAATGTTTTTGACTGTAGCTGGAGAAGCCCGTTGGGTGGAGTAAAACAATCCAGGAGATTGCAATCCCTAAGAAAGATCAGGAAGTCAAGGGTGGGTCTCTGTGCAGCGTGGCTGGTTGGGGGCTATCAAAAGATGGCGGACATGCTGAGCCACGCCTAATGGAGGCCAATGTGACCACCGAATCGTACAAGGCTTGCAAAATCGCATGGAAAAGTATATCAAAACGAATGCTGTGTGCAGGGGGAAATAAAGATAAAAAGGGAATCTGTCAGGTATGTACAAATGTGCTTCCTCTGGCTAAAAATGAAGACATTGACAGTCTTGAGGCTCTTCTAGATGCACATACTAGATCTACATTTAGGTCCCTCTAAAGTGCTGGGCCCTCTGACGGTTTGACTGAGAAAGTAGCTTTGCTGTGTAATTCCAGTCATAATTCCAAGATGTGAGTCCTTCTTGTTATTTCCTCATTTCAGGGAGATTCTGGAGGTCCCTTGGTGTGTAAGAAGACGGCCTTGGGCATCGTGTCATTCAACCAGAAAAAAAACTGCAACTCGCCCACTGTACCCAATGTCTACACTCAAGTGTCGAAGTATTTATCATGGATCAAATGCATCATCAAAAGTATCTAACAAGGGAGAGGATATGAGAGTGAAGTATGTGAATGGTGTAAACGACAGTAAACGTGTGATATAAGCCCATATTGCTAAAGCATCTCAGATAGTTTGTGGTTTAGTTCCAAAACCGCACACGGCAGATTGGTGTTTATTACTCACAAAACCACTCGTTTTTAACAGCGTCATATCTCGCTTAATCATATGAAGCGATCTCTTTTTTTTTTCATCAAGCAGAAACCGAAATGCTGTGAGCCAATACGGGCTCTCGCAGGAAGGCGTGCTTGTTCTGTGCAACGTGAAACCAGCCCCACTGACTCACAGCGGTCAGCTGTGCACAATTCTAGATAACGGCATGTTCTTAGTCAGCCTTTGTCCCATCACTAAAGGTTACACGAAAATCATCTTCTTATGGTGTTACACATCAGGGCAGTTATCACTGCTCTCGCATGGACAAATACTCATGAAAGAAAAATAAACCTTTATCTGTACACCTCATCAAAATGTGTGTTTTGTCTCATTTGTATCAATTTTCTGCTGGCGAGATTTTCTCAGTACTGCATGTCCACAGGGCCAAGCTGCAGCTGCGATAGAAACTTACACCTTTCTTACTTTGAGAAAAAGACATGATTGTCATTGTTTGCTCTGTGTGGTAAGACTACACAGCCATCAATGTGCTACGCAGAGCATAATCATTGTCTTCCGAACTTCTGCACATTTCCTAACAGAGCAGCAGATCACGTAACAGTATAGTGACTGGGAATTAGAGAATCAAACCACAATGTCCCCAAATGCAGCATTTAGCTCTAACTGCTTCTAGAAATTGTCGGATGTTGTTGAAATTTGTAAAATGGTATGGAACTGAAAAGCATATATATATATATGTATATATATACACATACACACACACATACATACACGTATATATGTATATACACTACCAATGAAAACGTTTTTGCACACAGTGAGATTATCTGCACTTGCATGTTACTCACTTAACATTTATTAGACATACACAATATTCTTTGCTAACAAATTATTTTACAGTATCTTCACCATTTCAGTACCTTTATGAGCAAGAAAATGTCACAGCTTTGATTTTGAGTAACCTCCTCTAGCGGTTCATAACAGCAGAGAAAATCTGAGGCATTCATTCGAGGGACATTAAATACTGCTCTGTGTCATGGGATGAAATAGTTAACAAGTGCATTTAAAGTAGGACAGCCTACAATGAGACTAATAGGATGTCAGACATGCACTGTCACATACAAGGAAACTTGTTTTATTTGACTTATATTTTGATTTATAATTGTTCACTCAACCACTCAACTTTTCAATGCTTAATAAGAATGAAAAAATCTGCAGTTTATGAAATAAATAGAAAAGTGGTAAAAAACCTTTGGTGTGTAAAAACCTTTGACTGGTAGTGTGTGTGTGTGTGCGTGTGTGTGTGTGTGTGCGTGTGTGTGAGCCAGACTTCCCTTCCCTGTATCATTGTTATGTGGAAACATCTATTAATTAGAATTGGTTAATTAAACCACAGCCACTTCTGCCACAGGGGTGCAATGAAGCTCACACCAATGCAATGATCATCAACAGACAACGGCAGCAGAATGGGTGGTTCTACAGGAGAAGTCAATGACCTTCCACTTTGCTCCATTGTAGGATCTTTCCAACAATCGGTTCATCAAATTTCTACCCTGTTAGAGCTGCCGTAGTCAACATCAATACCTAACCTCATCAGCAATGTTACTACAGCTACAGAAAGCCTTCCTAGAAGAGACAGAGATACCACAGCAGCAAAGAGCAGACCAACATCATATTAATATCCTGGTTCTGGAACAAGATGCTGGTTAAGCTGGTGTCCACATAAATATAGCCACATTGTGGATTATGTCATTACAGACAGTGTGTAGGTTTCTCAAACATGTCCTGTGGCAGAAACGTGGACCATCTGGCAGGAAGCAGAGAGGGACCAAAAATGTGGACCGGGCTGAGAAACGCTGCTTCAGCCACATCAGGGGCTGCTTCAGGGGCCCGACAGCCTAAATTGCCCAATTGCTCAAAATATACAGAAATGCCTACTACAAAAATAAAAATGTAACATGTAGAAAACCACGTAAATAACCACAACTTGAGCTACAGAAAACGTTGGTTTGAAGACTGGCTTTAGAGCAACATGTACTGTACAGCCGTGGAAAATTTAAGAGACCGCAGCACGTTTTTTTGTTTCACTTATTTCTCAGTTTACGGGTTTGTGTCTGTGAATAGTACATATTCTCTGCAAAGTCCAGTCTGGCTCTTCCCTGCTTCTCAGTGATGAAGGGCCTCTTGCTTTATTCAGTCCTGCTTTTAGGAGCCTGATATGAACTGTCCTGCCAGTGAACTTCACATCTGCACCTAATGTTCCCCATTCCTATGGAAGGTCACCTGATGTCATCCTACGATTCACGAGGCATTGTCAGACAAGTTAACGGTCATCTCTAGCATAAGAATGTCGCTTTCGCTCTTTATCTCGCTGGTTTCCGGTCTTTCCCAGTGTCTTCTCCTGCTTCACCTTATTCTTCTGCACTGCAGTCTAAGACATGTTGAACCTAGAAGCAGCCTGTAGACTTCTGGCAGCAGAACCACGATTAAACCAGGATTCAAAAATTCTAATCTGTTGAAAAATATATAGTGGTCTCGTCATTTTTTCCATGGCTGTATGTCTGTGATGAGATATATGAAAACTAGCAGATTTCCCCATGGGGATCAATGAAGCACTGGTATCGCTATTAACAGCGTGCGGTAGAGAAGCTTCCAACAGCTACAACAGACTCATACTCCAAGGCCCCCTGTGGAATATTTGTGCCCCCCCCCCCCCCTTTTACATCAGCCTCCCCTACATTTCTCTGATCAAACGTAACTCCAAAAAAAAAAAAAATCTGGGGACCCCTTTTCACTGACTGGGAAGAATGAGCTCAGCAGGTCATGACGCTGCACCTGTGATCGTAAGGTTGCCCATTCAAATCCCTGGGTCAGCAGAGTGACGTCACCCTTAACCTCCAATTGCTCATGTGACCATGTGAAACACTGACAGACGAAACCGCATAAATAACCACACCTTCCGTTTTCAGCTACATAAAACGCTGCTTCAAACGCCGGTTTTAGAGCAAACGTTTCTTAACACCATGTCTCCTGTACACTTTGTTCTGCTCTCTGTACTCCTGCCTACTCTGGTGCATACTGGTAAGTCCCTCATCTCTTATTTACGTACCAGCAGGTGCAGAGTTGCGTATTTCTCTAAAACCTGCACCTTAACCTTTTAAGACAGCAATGGCGGAGAAATCATCAATGGAAAAAAAGCTTTGAAGAATTCTCTACAGTACATGGCCTCCTTGCAGTTAGATGGAAAACATTATTGTGGAGGATTTTTAATTTCAGAAAAGTTCGTATTGTCTGCAGCTCACTGTGAAAAAACGTGAGTTCCTTTCTATTCAGTCACCATTCCCCAAAAGGCTGTTTCTTTGTACGGTGACCTAACATGTTGTTCCCTTTATACAGGGGCAACATAAGTGTAATTCTGGGTTCTCATAATATAAAATCAAACCAGGGGATCAGATTCGGTGTAGTTAAAACCCACAAACCTCCAGGCTATAAAGATGTCAGTTCTGGTAACGACATCATGCTTCTGCAGGTAAGATGCTGTTTATTATTATTAAAAAGAATAAATATCTTCGCGACTGTGTTTAGATACATTGATGCGTAAATTTTATTTCAGTTCATATTCCTAAAAATGAAAAAAACAATTAAAGTGGAATTAGTTACACATATAGTGAGCAAAATTAATCATTTCAAGGAAATCAGATTTTCTTTTTCTCTTCTCGTGTGTCTCAAGTTGTCGAAACCCGTCAAATACAGCAAAACAATTAAACCCGTGCCAATCCCAGCGACAGACAAGATTATAAAAGCAAACACTGCGTGCCAAGTTGCTGGTTGGGGCTTAATGAAAACGCGAGGAGGGACCGCCGACAGCCTTCAAGTTGCACAAATTTCCATTATTGATGTGAACGAGTGTCGGAAGCTATGGAGATCTCAGCATAAAGAACTTCCAGCCAAAATAATCTGCGCTGGTGGATACGGGACCAAGAGCGGAGCCTGCCAGGTCTGTGTCTGTCAGTCCACGAGAGGATTCTGGGTATTATCACACAAACAAAAAAAATGCCCAGATCATTTGCCTGCATTTCTAAATGAAGTCAATGCACAAGAAGCATAGATCTGAAATGTGCTTAAATGCAGCAGATTAATGTTTGCTATTTTCCACAGGGAGACTCAGGGGGCCCCTTGGTGTGCAATGGCGTGGTCCAGGGCATTGTCTCATTCAACTTCCATAAAAACTGCGACTACCCAAACGTGCCCAACGTTTACACAAATGTCGCCAAGTTCTTTCCCTGGATAAAAAAAATAATTAAAAATGCTTCATAGTCTGACTTTTTCATTTCAGGCATTTTCAGGTATACATACTGTTTTGACATTGCATTCATTTTATATTCTACAGTCAGCATGATTTTATGCAACTAATTGAGAAAGTGTATCTTTTAAGTGAATAAATGATGAATTTG
Organism: Mormyrus hasselquistii; assembly: GCA_026779605.1. Classification (NCBI taxonomy): domain Eukaryota; kingdom Metazoa; phylum Chordata; class Actinopteri; order Osteoglossiformes; family Mormyridae; genus Mormyrus; species Mormyrus hasselquistii. The sequence continues at coordinate 165,148 of JAODKE010000148.1, forward strand.
TCTTACTACTCTCCAAAAATTATGAAAATGTTTGAGACAATATTGATGTACATGTTTTATAATGTTAAAAACTGCAACAGTAAAACTATACTGTACTATAAAATCTAGCTGCATTTGATTTATTGGTCGGTGTGTCTCATATCTTTGTTAGCTGCATGGGATTCAGGCATACAGCTGCACGCATGCAGCATGAACTGTCCATCAGCTTGGACGCAGGGAAATGAGGACGCAAAGTCAGCTTTTGTGAATATTCATAGGTGTCACACTGACGGGATTCTATGCATGGGCAGTCCCCGGTGAGCTTTATTGGTGCTTGATGTGGTGAACACTGTTTAGTGCAAAGCAAAATGGTAGACCACGAACACCCTGAAGAGTTGCATTACCTAGGTACACGGCAATAGATGGAATTATATCAGAAAACCATATGAAATCTTATTTTTAGCAACATTTAAAAATGTTCTTCATTTTATAACGCATAAAACCAGAACAGAAAAAATGAATACATGCTTTATATTAGGAAACAAAAAAGTCCTTAAAACTGCTGATTATCCTGTATCTCTTTCCTGTAATTGCTTGTCCTGCCCTTGGTAATGGGGGCTCCGGAGCCCATCTCAGAGGATATGGGCACAAGGCAGGTAACAACGCAGGATGGGGTGCCAACCCATCGCAGGGCACACTCACACACCAGTCACTCACACGTGCAAACCTATGGGCAGTCTGGGAACTCCAGTTAACCTCAGGATGTTTTTGGACTGCAGGGGGAAACCAGAGCAGTCGGAGGAAACCCCACGACGACACGGGGAGAACATGCAAACTCCACACACTCGGAACCCTGCCGGAGACTCGAACCTGGGTCCCAGAGGTGTGAGGCGGCAGTGTTAATGGCCTCTGTTCACTACTCATACTGAAATATAAACCACATCATCTCTCTGCATCATCAGTAAACCCAAGACAAGTACAAGCCACACGTAAAAATACTTTCTCACACATCCTCAGTAGACAGTGCAGCTGCTTAGTGAGAGAAAAATCGATGTAGACCAGCCCATAAGTACCTAAACAAAGTATCACAACATAAACCACCAGCAAACAAATGCACTTTGAGTATCATTAAATATCAGTACAATGTGAAGTAATTCCAATCAGAGAAATTGTACCATTGCTGAAAACCCTAGCATTAAATTACATGTTAAAATCTCAGTTTTTAGCCTATAGCTACATTTATATCCTTAACTCTTGTTAAGATGGTGCTCCTTGTCTGTTATTCTTTTTTAGATTGTGTTTTAAAAATTTCAAGATTATGTTCAAAATTTAAAGTTACATTACACTTGCATCTTAAAGCGGTGCTCTATTTCATTTTAGATTGTGTTTTAGAAGTTTTCAGATTATGTTAAAAATTTTGAACTGTACTTACGTTACACTTACATCTACTTGTACTTATCTCCTTATTTTATTTGTGTCTCAAATTCGATACTCTTCTGTTTAAAAATTACTTATCGTCTATAGGGTTCGCACAGTCTAAAGGAGCGGATCAGGATACATCTCACTGCATGTTGTACTTGTATGACTATGCATGTGACAAATAAAGAATCTTGAATCTTGAATTACGCACCATACGGACAAAGCAAATGTGAGAAGAGGAAATTCATAATGCTCTGTTAGCGGCATTCGCGAATGGGATCGCAGCGCGATTATTTAAACGTATTAATAATGAAAGTTACCACAATGGCAGCTTCACCGGAAAGACCCCCGTGTCAATGACGCATTCTGTGGAAAGGCTTCCGAGAACAGAACAGCACATTGGAGCACTAAATGCAGATTCTAAATATACGAAATACTGTCAGCATACTACTCAATTATTTTTCTAAATGTTATTTTCCCCCATATTTCTGAGACAGTGCAACACGACAGGCATGCAAAAAAAAATCTAAAAAGATCAAACTTTAGTGGTTAAGATCAACTAGATATAGGTTTGTCCGGTATTAGCTTTATGTTTGCAAAAGGAAATTAACCAAATCAAGTGACAAATACAGGGTGTAGGCAAAACAGAAACACCTACCAAAATCTCGATATCCTAAACAATGCGTCCAGTCCATATTGGGATGCTGTCACTGAAGAGCCGTGTGTCGTCACTGTTGAGTGTCGACATGTGACTGCTGCTCCTACTTGCCTATTCGTTATATGCCGTTACAAGTTTTACGCATGTTTCTCTTGACACATTAAATAATCTTTCAGTTTCTGTCACTGACACAGCAGCGATTCAGATACAGAGCCTTTGGAACTCGTGCCTCGTGTTACCTTGGAAACACATATCTAATTGCTGATTTTCAGGCCTCGTTTATAACTGATATGCACTGATAATTGGCGTTCAACTTAATATGCAGCACGTAAGCTTCAGTCAGGAGTGACTGCGCATGTGAACCATATTCCTGTGCGTGTGTTTAATGTACACTATATGGACAAAAGTATAGAGACACCCTGCCATTACGCCCACAGTAACTTTAATGACTCCTATTCTAAATCCATAGGCATCAATATGGAGTTGGTCCCTCTTTTGCAGCTATAACGGCATTTCAAGAGATTTTCTAGTCTGTCTAAAAATCTGAATTTTTCACCATTCTTTCTGGAGAGCATTTGTGAGGTCAGGCACTGATGTTGGACGAGAAGGCCTGGCTCACAGTTTCCACTCTAATTCATCCCAAAGGTGTTCGATAGGAGTGAGGTCAGGGCTCTGTGAGGGCCAGTCAAGCTCTCATACAGAAAACCCCCCCAACCATGTCTTGCTTTGTGCATTGGGGCACCGTCATGCTGGAACAGAAAAGGTCCTTCCCCAAACTGATCCCAGAAAGTTTGGAAGCTTCGAATTGCCCAAAATGTCTCAGCCCCTGAAAAACCACTTCATACTATTACCAAACTTTACATTCTATGAAGCCCCTGGTGCAGTTTGTCTGCTGGGGTTAATGCCAGAGTAAGTTTGGAACTCTGCAGCTATTGAGTAAAAAGAGTGTTGGCGGCTTTTACATCCTCAGAACTCAGCAACCCCATTCTGCTACTTTACGTGGTCGACAATTTTGACTTTCTGTGTTTCCTAAATGCTTCCACTTTGCAATAACACCACTTACAGTTGATTGTGGAATACCTAGCAGGGAAGAAATTTCATTAACTGCGGTGTGTTCCAAGACTTTTCTTCATATAGTGTATATGTATGCACGTATGTACAGTATACACATAACATTTCATTGTATCTCCTAACAAAGTCTGCAACCTAGTACACCAACTGCAATACTGTACTTAGCAATAAGAGTAGGTCTTGGCAACTAGCAAAAATCATTATAAGGCTTTAAAACTGTTGTGGATTTTCCATTGTTTATTCTGTTCATTTATTACACTACTCATTTTGTAGTTCTTTGTTGTTTGAATTTAAAATGAAGAATTTTGATATTGTGTTTCAAACTCACTGTTTTCTTCTTGACTGTCTGCTTTTTGTAAATGAAAAGCATTCATCAGTATGGCTTTCACAATATACATTAATGAGAGGCAATGATATTATGGACAGGAACAGACGTTGTGGGATGCTGGCAGCTGAATTCCTGACTAAAAAACAGGACAGTTGGTTAAATTATCCCTGACAAGATAACAGCAGAAACAGATGGATATTGAATGACATCACAATCTCTGACTAGAGAAGAGAGAACAGGTGGGGAGCAGAGTGACATCATAACCCCTGACTACAGGAGGACAGAACTGAGGAGCTGAATGATATCATAATCTGACTAGACAAGAGAGAACAGGTGGGGAGCAGAGTGACATCATAACCCCTGACTACAGAAGGACAGAACTGAGGAGCTGAATGACATCATAATCTGACTAGAGAAGAGAGAACAGATAGGGAACAGAGTGACATCATAACCCCTGGCAACAGAAAAAAAAAGTATTCGGGTGATGAAATAATTCTGGAATAAAGAAGAACACAAGTATTGGTTGGCTGAGTGACACCATACTGACTACTGAAAACCAGAAGTGTCAGGGAATGGCATATTTATACCAGTACATACACTCCCAGGAATTGGCACCATGACTAATTTACAACAGTATGATGACCAACTGTTTTTTTTTTTATTATAATTATTTTTAGGAGAAACATCTTCAATAGAAAGATATACTGGAAAAAATGTCATTGTTATTCATGATAATTTACTTGTGATAATCAAAAATTATAAACGTTACCCAAGAAATTTTGTCTGCAATTTTATTTCAGGAAAAAAAAAATCGATAAATTTTCCTTATTTTGTAATAATTTACACCAACGTTGTCTTATTCAATGCATCATGCTATTACAATATCTGGGGATCACATTTAAAGTATCACAAAAGAGTGAATTAGGATATATACAAAAGGATGGTTTACACATATGGAGGAAGGTAATAATATAGACCAGACAGAGCAAAATATTTTAATAAAATAAAGACAGTAACACAAGACTGGTACCGGTGATCTTATTGGTGTCCTCAAAGCTTTCTCTGCTTATTTTTATTCAATTTTGAACTTTTGCAAGAATTGTAGACTTCGAAATGCACCCCAATTTTATTAGAAAACGATGATGAATATGCAACCTGACTGTGTGCAACATCTTTACCCATAAAAGTGGCACGAAGACGTCCGAGAGCTTCTGCCCTAAATGCTCACTTGCTCAAATCCTTTAGGTACTGGATGCCTTTGTTGGTATATTCACACGCTCTGGTGGGGGCGATCGAAAGTGCGTTTATGGACTTCTGCACTCCTAATGACAACATATCAGGGGGAAAGAACGTAGGGTAACGCTTTCTGTGAGCCATGTCTATAAAAATCTATGAACAAAGTTACCAAACGTAGAATTTAATCTGCACAATTCAGCTCTATATATATTTTCATCTTATTATATTTCAAGTAGTAACGGCCAAATGAAGCGTCATAAAGCAAATGATGTCTTTTCTGACGCCAGTAGATGGCGCTCTCAATACAAAAAAAAGGGCTCGGTTGAAGCACCATCTAGTGGCGTCAAAAAATACAGAAAATGGTCCATGAGGCTTCATTTTGCTGTCAGTAACTTTAAGCATCCCTACTCCATCAATGCTAACTGTTGTACGTCTCTGACGCTCTTACCGAAGTTCCACGTTTCTGTAGGGGAGAAGTCTATTTTAGGAGGAGCAGGAAGCTGAAACACATATAAACCAAACAGCAGCTGAAATGTACAAACCTAGCAGATGTGGTCACCAGCATGGCATCATTTTACACAAAAGTATAAACAAAGAATATTAGGACCACATTTTCTGAAATCTCCCCGAATTAAGACTTAACCTTTAACTGGATTGTGTCTGTGATGACTTGTGTCAACACAAGTACATTAGAAAAGTACTTAATTACAAAATCCATAGTAATATGTCCAGCCGTCCAGACCACCCATCCTTCTATTTGTCCATCCATCCAATCTATCATCTACCTTCCACCTGCCTATCTTGATCAAGATTATAGGTACTCAAAGTAACATTGAAAAGTGCTTATGATATACAAAGTAATCTGTCCATCCATCATCCACCTGCTTATATAATCATAAGTACTCAAAGTAACATACTCCCGCATTCAATGGCCACTTTTTTTTTTAACAAAACCTGCTTGTTTTCATAAACAGTCTGTTCCGATGGCTAAGACACCTTGTCACTGAGGGCAGTCAGATCTGGATGGCTACATATGCAAGAACATGGAGCAAACCTCATGAACTTCCAGCACCTTGTTCAATGCATGCTTGGAAGAGTTTATAATGTCCTGCTGTCAGAAGGGCGCCCTAAATGGTATTAAACGGGTTTCCCTAATAAAGTGGCCACTGAGCAGATTAGCTAAATGCTTAAGATTTAATTATGGAGGCAATTTTGCAAAGACAGATGATTTGTAGCTGGGACACAATGACTTAAAACTTTTATTAGTTTTACTGGAGCATTAAGCGCAAATGAAAACCACTCTATACTGACAGGTGACGGCATGGCACTGCCATCTATAAAAGGCTATACCTCAAAACCGAAGTATTTCATCCACTCCTCCACAGCCGGGGGAATGGCGGCCTTAGCTTTGCTGAGGATTTCAGAACCTTTCTCACTCTCTCCCAGTAAGCCGGAGTCATAGGCGACATAGCAGGCACCCCCAGCCACGGTCACCTTTGTCACCAACCTGTAATACATATGCATAGTATGGAGAATAGAAAAGAATATTCTTACATATCGTATTTTCGTAAAATAATAGTATACGAACAGTGTGAGCAACTTCACCGCTAAACTCTGTATGCATAAGTCCACGTTTAATACTCCTGCACCATTTTCACAATGACAATAAGATGTAATGATGAATTATGCTGCAGAATTTGCTCTTCTAAATAACCGTGACATCGTTACATACATGATACACCATGGCAAGCTCGCATTGCACTCAAGTCTAAGGGGCGGCTAATATTTCCACGTCGCTACGAGGCTGAAATAACCATCAAGTTTTAAACAGTAAATGTGAATTTTAATAACAGCGTTATATGCTTTAGAGACTATTCACAAGTTTACTGTAAATAAGAGACTAGTGAGAATTTCCATATATACAAGGCGACATCATGTGTTAAAGAGAAAAAGAATGCAGACTTACTTTATGAAAGGGAATAGTTTACTAGCCATAATTTCCCCAAAGGAGACACTTACGGTAATGTAACAAGTATTATCCTAATATTTTAGAAAACGTGACAAAGACTGAATTCGGGAAAGTTTCTAGCTGGGCAGCAATAATAATCCACAAGGACAAATCAATGAATGCCCACGATTGCTGTCAATAAAGTTTTTACAAAATGACATTTGAACCGGCTGCGGAAAACAGATTTTAAGGCACTGAGCGGCAGATTCGACAATCAAATTAAAAAATATTGAAATATATTTTTTCTGTAGTGGAGATGGTCCTAATTTGTTCTTTATTGCGTAAACGGACAACGTAAAAAATCGACTTAAATTGTTTTGTAAAGTATACCCTTGAAGACACTTCTGTGCTAACTGATTGCACACAGTGCGTTATATCTCATTCTTTGTATTCAAAAATCAGTGTATGCACATATTTGTGAAATAAATGTAATCAACGAACGATGGTGTTAACTAAATATTTAATACACAGTTTGTTGATAACTGTAAATATACAGTCTACTTGGAAATTTTGTGAAATTGTTATTTTTGTTGCTTAACATAGTTCTACGTCTCTGAAAATAAATATATGTAGTGCAACTGTAATAACTTTATTTGCGTTATGTAATGCTAGGTACAAAGCAGGTATAAATGAAGAAAATCTTCAAAATTAAGGCAATTTAGGCAATAGAAATACACATTTTAAGGGAATATATAAATATATGTATTGGTTGGGCTCCCGCAAACATGCCGATGATGCGTTACTTAGGGAAATACCTTTCCGTGTAAGGTCATGAATAAACGTTATAAATCCTAACATTAGATTTTAAATGTAAAAGGAAAGTGCCATTTTTGGCGACTTTTGTAGGCACTTCGAACTGTCCAATACAAACAGAAAACATCATAATGAATTATATTATCCTGCTTGGTTGCTATGGTGAATGACTTACAGTATGGTTCCCTATACCAGGGTTTTAAATTTTGTTCAGCTGGATGTAGTGAGATTTTCAATTCGAGACAGATCTGCACACGCATGCACACACATTTACTTGTATGTAACATTATTGCCTTGTGAACAGTCTGTATGGTTCGCAAACTACCCTAACGCTTTTGATGTAGCTTATTTTAGGTTTATGATGGAATAATATAGATTTGCCGTAAGATTTCTTGCATGAGAATCTGAAAGTGTCACGTCAGATGCATGACAGTTGGTAACCCTGGTATACTGGTAAGACGTATTTTCCCGGCAAAACACTAAGTTGAATTCTGACTGAAGGCAAGTTGATTTACCACTGATGTACTAGGAGAATGGTGCTTTGAATAGGAATACCAGTTCATAAATATTTTAACTGAGGTACTTCAGGTTAAATCATTTTCTTAAGGGTGCTACAGCACGTGCCACCTGGGAATTGGAGCAATGACCTTCAAGTTAAGAGTCTCATGATGACCAGAATCACTATAATACTCACCACTTCACACCAGTGATTCAGACAAAAAAGAAACGGGGACCACTGACAGCTGTGGGATAAACCGTGAAACAGTTTTAATTCCTCACTGAATAAAGATCCCTGAGACACGGCAAAAGAGCACCATGGTTCAACAAAAACACTGTAAATCAAAATTTTGAGGTAGTGTATTTAATTAAAATATAGTGAAAATGCAAGCACTTTCCCAATAAAATTCTGCAGTCCTTTTAAATATCCTTTATTGCTTTTCTAAACTGACCTGGTTATGCAGGTAAGCACTGTGTGAAATTAATTGCTAAGTGTACCTTACATGTTTTTTATCTGTACAAGCTGCAAGAATTAGATTTTATGCAGAACAAATACTAATAGAGATTTTTTATTGCGAGTGAGTTTAATTATTATGCAAGCTGTAATGTATAACTATGTATCGCTGTACTGTTACAACATAATTAGCTATGTTGATTGAAACATCAAATGACCCCTAGTGTGAATTAAACACAGTTCAGAAAAGTGTGTGTGTGTGTGTGTGTGTGTGGCTGTGTGCATGCACATTTGCACACATGGCTCTTTAAGGCTATTTAAACACACATGCTTTAAAAGAAGAACCTCGATTGCTCTGCTCCTAATCTTTCCAAATATCTGCTAAATCATCCAACTGATGCTGCAGTAGTGCATTCATGCATGATCATGTTTAGCATTTTATCACAATTACATACAAACATTTTATTTTCTTTAAAGGATGCCCATGAAGTTTTATGCTGGCTTGACTGAGTTATGAAGGGCTGCCTGCCAGCACAAGGCCTACCTGCCAGCATAAGGGCTACCTGCCAGCACAAGGCCTACCTGCCAGCACAATTATAAATGTCACAGGGATGAAATGAGGGCCAGGCTGACAAAGGTGTCTGCAGTGAGGAGGTGGGGTGTCAGTGATGTGGCGCGGAGGAGATCCTTTCCTCACAGCTGCGAGACTCTGAAATGCCATAAAATGTAAAAGTCATGACAAAAAAGAGAAACTTGGCAAGTCTGCTAACAAGGGAAAGAAAGCCAGGACACAGGCACATCTTTCTGTTTAAATATAGCAATACTTTCATCATAGCATGTAAACTGATTTCAGTTACAGTTTACTTATTTATCCAAAGCAACTTTCAACTGAAAGCAGGGTCACAAAGTCCCTGGAGCGATTGGAGGTTAAGGGCCTCGCTCAGGGGCCCAACGGTGAAGTCTCTCTGCTGACTCTGGGATTCAAGCCGGTTACCTACCGATCCCAGTCCCACAGAACCCCCGATGGCATTCAGGTTATAGCTGCTGTTCAGATATGCCCGACATAAGAATTAACTTATATACTCTATCAATTTGTCACAGAGGTGCATTTAAATATACAAAGAAACTCATTGCTTTCACCAGCTTTATCCAATGAACAAGTGACGAGGACCAAGAACAGGAAGTAGTGATTTTTTTTTTTCGGCAACCAAAGAAATGTTATTGTTTAAATCAAAGTCCAAGCAAACATTTGTCATTCTCTCCAATTGAAGAAATGATCTTTAATTTGACCTTGGACCGCAAAGGGCAAAGCTGTCCCACCTCTAGCTTCTCCTCAAAAACACGTGTGAGGATTCTGACTGCTGAAGTTCATCTGCCAACCAATGTCTCCCTCATCTCCTTATCAGAGCTCTCATTTCATACTCAGTCACCTAAGCACATTGCAGCTTTGCCTGCAAAACAAACATAAGCCAGCTGATCTCTTCACAGGGTCAGTTTAAGCAGGAGAAAAGCACCAAGGCATGAAATTGAAGCCTTCTGAAAATGGACTGCGGGAGGGTTTTTATTACTGCATGTTTAATGCGTGAGAGTCCCGTCTGAAGCGTCTGTGGTCTGCCAGGTATCAGAGCACAGGGAACTTGGGCATATTGCAGCAGGGCTGCGATTATCACCAAGGACATTTTGGAATCTAAATTGTCATCACAGCATGGAGAGCAAACATGCAGTGTTTTTTGGAGGTTTCTCCTGCGATTGCATATATTTTGAAGTATCCCTTTCCCTATTCCTTAGTACTATCAAGGCATCTGCATATTCTGATCTTATTAAAACACATTCATGTTACAAGAACAAGAGGTCTGAGTCTTGGGGATGTAAGACTCAATGCATCACAGCAAAAGATGGAAATCTCAGCAAAGTGTCCATATTACCTACTCTAGAGCATACAAACGGTTAAATAAGAACATAAGAACATAAGAAATATACAAACGAGAGGAGGCCATTCGGCCCATCAAGCTCGCTTGGGGAGAAC
>JAODKE010000148.1:196836-217411 GCA_026779605.1 Mormyrus hasselquistii
AGTACTCTGTGACTGTGACTCTTTGTACCCAATTGGTTGGTCGAAACAAAATCTTGGTCTGGACCTATATTACCTACCTCTGCATATAGATATTAAAGTAGCCATACGTGTCCTTCAGTTATTGCGATTGCCCAGATGGTGCCAACACAGCCACATACTTTGTAAGCGGTGAAAATGGGCATGACCTCAGCTCTAGTGTGGCTCTTCAGGTCCAGCGAGCTCATCACCCCACCGTTTCTAATGACTACATCCACGATGGCTTCTGCTATCCTGCCTTCATAAAAGCCCAATTTGCCATGTAGCATAAGCTCCTGGAAGAGAGAATAAATGTTTTAGAAGAGGATAGCTAAAGAACCCTACTGAGAACCATCACAACAATAAGAGAAGTTAAAGGTGTCATATTATGCTCTTTTTAGTTTTATAATACATTTCCATGCTTCAAATGTTCCAAAAACATAATTTTTCTCTTACTGTACATCTGTCAGAAATGCTCTGTAACAGCTTTAATCCCCAGCTCCAATAAGTCCAGTGTGCTCTGATTGGTCAGCTTTCCCTACATATTACACTCCTATCTTACAATCTGTTGACAGCTTCCAGGTAGGCAGCCAATAAGGATTGTGCTATGAGGTGACCTCACCATGTCACGGAAGTAAGGGCTGGAATTCCAACGAGGCATTTCAGGCAGATTAGAGAAAGCAGTGAGAATTACTTTCTTTGGCATCTACATACCAATATTAGATCAGGGAGCGTTTCTTTTACTCAATCCATCTGACAAGTTCAGTGAAGAGGTCCTGATTACAGTGCGTGTCTTTTTAAGAAGATGCTGATCTTACATATTAGGGAGATTCATAAACTTCTTGGTACCCACATTCTCTGAAGCATATGTCGACTAATTTAAGAATAGACCTAGAAATTTGATCTAAAAAATATGAATCAATCAATAAGTCCATCAATCAATTAATTATACTTCGAGTGATTGAGAAATTTATGAAAGAGCCAGCTAAATATGTCCATTGAGAAATACAACTAATGACACAAAATACTCTGAGACACAGAGTATGAAATTTTTCAAGCTGCTCCATCTTCACTACAGCAATACTGAAGACTTACTGACTACCGTCTTTTCCTTGAACGTTTGAGCCAGAGCAGGGTTATGGAAAACCTGGCCATGCTGTGGCGGCCGGCCATCGATCAGGAAGTCTGGACTGAGATCCATGCCAGAAACCTTTGCCCAGTTGGCCCAGTGGTGCACTGTGACCTCAGCGACAGGAAAGCCAGATAGGGCCAGCTCAGTGGCGGCCTGAAGGATCTCACCCAGGGAGAGCTGCACTTCCAAAACAAAGTGTCAGACAGACGAAAGATGCTAAGAGCTACAAAAGTCCCCGGTGTAGCCCAGGAACCAGGTTCCAAAACTTCAGTGTGAAAGCACAGATTATAAATGGTTCCTCCTCATCTCATCTATCACAGGTTATGCTGCAAATTTATACCTGATCACCCCCAACTTGGCTTGGTCAATTCATCCCTATGAATGACTGCGTTTACATGAAACACAGTGGTGAGGCTGGCCAGAAATAGAGAAAACCCGGCCACTAGAAGACTGGCCCTATTACATCAGTACTAATTCCACAATAACTAACTATGGTGTTACTGATGCTGTTCATGGTGAGTCACAAGGACATCCTGACAGCAGCAAAAATAAGAACACATTAAAGTATGAACTCCACACTTAGCTGAATATAACCAGGTAATAGTAAGGTAAACATGGGAAATGCGCAGTGCAAGACATTAATTATTCTCACTAATATTCCTAGATTTTTAGACAATCCTTAAACAAAGCATGTACACCCGCATATCTATCTATGTGCCTGGGGATTTATTTAAAAAAAAAAAAACACAATGATTAAACTTTAAAATGACTTGACTTAACTGAAAGATGTCATTATGGAAAAACTACAGCTGTTTTTCATGAAAATACACTGAAAATTTCCTATTATTTTCATGACAAACACAGGCCAGATTGTGGTGGTACAGCTGCCCAGTGAATAGCACTGTGTCTCACGCCTCTAAGGTCATGGCCTCAGTATCTATGTCCAGCTTTGTGTACGACCTTCTCCCTGTCTGTCTGTGGGAGTCTTCTGCTGGCGTTGGTGTCCTCCCACAGTCCAAAGACCAGTGCTTTAGATGAACTGGCATCCTGAAACGGCTTGAAAGATTCCCAGCTTTCTACATAAGCGTCAGCCTCTTAATTATTGGTAACACTTTACTTAAGGCCACGTTTTTAGTAATTTATAAACCCTTAATGCTTATACCAACCATTATAATGCATTATAAAGGTACCTATAGTGCATTATACATGAGAACTTCATTAAACTTAATACCCATGGCTATGTGTTATACTTTTTGATAAATATTTACAGCCATGTTTATAATGCCTTATGAATGCATTATTATCTGTTATGAATGTGTTTATGGATTACTAAAAACATGGCCTTAAGTAAAGTGTTATCTAAGTATTTTCTGTCTTAATTATAATTATATAAAGAGTGCACCTCTTTACTTCCAAAGAGTTAAACAGTGTCACACCAACAGGCAGCGGCCCCAGGGACGGTCACGTTCAGGGCGTGGAAGAGTGGGGGGGAGCTGGCCTCATCAAAGCCCATTCCCTGGAGCACCTCTAAGGTCAGTGCCCTGGGGGACCGCCCACTGCAAGAGGGGGGGGTGGGGTGGGGGGCTGTCAGGTGATATGTTCCGTATTACAAAGCAGTGGAATGATCAGGCTTCTCATTCACCAGTCACGCCTCTGACAGCCCAAATATTCAAATTAATATTATAAAAACATAAATATAAAACATCAAAATCACAAGCACAGTCGCTCCTCGCCTGTTAATTCATTTCTGTGCTAGTACTCTTAGACAGAAGCAGATTAGTGAATACGCTAAGCAGTCAATACCACACACCACAAAACACAAGGGCATAGTTTTGGGTTGAGCATGGGGGGGTTGTGGTATCCAGTGATTAAGGGGGTCCAGTGGGTTGCACTGGCTGGTTTTGATTATTGGGGGGGGGGGGTTATAACCCCCCCATCCACACCCATAATTTACGCCCATGACTTAATATCTCATCATGAGAATGAGATGTCTTCCCTGAACAGGAGAGGGATTACAGAAGTGAATTATGGGAGATCTGACTGATTCCAAACCCTTTGTAAATCACTGATCCCCAAGTGAAGTAATTTTTACTGATGATAACAGAGAATGTACAGGAAGCGTGGAAATGTCTGTGATGTGTGGATGTGTCCAGGAAATAGACAGAACATCCAAGTCCCACATCACAATAAAGATGTGGAGATACAGGCCAAATATGGGAGGTTAGCAGTGGTTTCCTTAGAAGGGACATCCTCTGCTGTGTGTTCCCTGACTGCTGAGACGATGTCTTCCAGTTTTCTCATGCATCTAAATGGGGAATACACAGCTTCTCACTGTACAACACTTATATATTTTACGTATTGGTAATCTATAATCTGATAATAGTTTTTGTATGGTGATGCGTTCAAAAGGTTTGTTCCAGTATTGACTTTGACAAACGTTAATATTTAGTCTTCTCATCCTGCCACGCCATACAGCCATATCTATACCACGTACAATACTTACCAAACCCAACTTGTGAGGGGAGCGGATGGCTGGAGGCGACGCAGCCGTTCAGGCAAACGACTGGGGAGCGGCGATTCGCAAAAGCCACCATGCACTCTGTAAAGCACGGATTTCAACGCACCGTTTCACCATAAGCTTCTTTTCTTTGCAGTAAAATCATTTGTAAACATTACTTGCTACCGCGTCTCACTATCGGCAGCACAGGATTGTTTATGCACTGCATATGATCCGATCTTTACGTCTTCATCTTGTCTTTATTTACGGTCAGTAAAAGTCGCTTCTCTATACATCTACGTGACATTTGACAAGCTTAGAAAACTAATGAACAAGCATGGGCGTAGTTTTGATACACTGGCGGGAAATAGCCCGTGACAAAATAGCCTCGAACCCCCCGCCCCCAAACGCAAACGGTACCCCCAATGTCCCGACAGTCCATGTCGGGGTGAGCAAGCAATAAAATAAGTTAGAATTGACGTTATAACAATTTTCTTTAATGCACGCATATTATTGTCTCGCAGTAATATTTAGGTCCTAATATGTTGTGCTTACATCAATTGACCAACATTGCAGAGATCCCGTTACGCAGTGGTTCAAAGTCTTTAGTTCAAATTTGCTGTGAACTTTGTCCAGGTATAGCAGCCAATTTAATTGCTTTATATCTAAAGGATGAATGTCAATATATAAAAGAGATCTTATAATTTTAATGATTTACAGCACATCAATTCCTAGTTGAACAACTTTTCACTTTGTGATTATTTTTGTACACTGTTTTTTTTTTTCTTTTTTTAATTTACGGTGTCGAAAGTACACCCTGTTCGGCAAAATTCAGACTGAGGTGTTAAATACCTCTGACCAACTGGCCAGATTAATCAGGCTGTGCACAGACTGGGTGTACCCTAAAATGGTTTTATAAGACATTTTATTGATTTTGAATGTAGCAATTAATTTAAATGGAACATGGAACTGATAGATGTAACAATCATACAAAGTAATCATTAATTGTAAGATTTTTAAATACAGTTTATCTGAAGAGCGAAAGCAACCACTTAGGATCAATTTCTCTCGGAAATCCAACAATTCTATCCAACCGTAATATATAGGCGTGAGCCAAATATGCGGTTGAAACGAGTATCCGGTACAAATAATATGATTTTGACATCTTGTCATCAAGTGAATTATTTAATATCCGTGTCTATCTTCAACAACCACGCTCATATTGGCCTGCTACACATAGGCCTCCTGTTCCACGCTTGGTATGGTCAATACTGATATACCAATACTCGGTGTAAGCCCAAATTTGGAGTTAAAATCTGCTTGGGTGGCGGGTTGATAAAATTTCAAGGGGATTTGTGTGAATATAGTGCATTATAAAGGCAAATTCCTTCTTTACCGCCTGCGCCTGACAGATTGTGTTCATAATGCGGTCGGTGCTGCAGACAGCAGTAATATTACACCATAAGACCAGCAGAGAGCGGATGTACTGTTAACGAACTCAAATACAAGCAGTGCAATGAAATGGGTAAACTTCTATCGACAGTCTTAAAATTACTTAGTCTGGGTTTCGGTGTTATTACGTGTATAGTAGTATTTTAAACGACTTAAAACACACCTTTTCCAGAAATCCCTGAATTAGCACTTCTAGTACGTATTATACTCTGAGCTCTTTTCAAAAAAAAAAAACCTGTACTTTCCCAACAGAGTATTAGATCGATGGTATTCATAGCCTTGGTTTTATTGAGCTAGTATCAGGAAAAATTCATAGCAGAGTCTTAAAGCACTTAGGCCTATGTAAGTCGCTCTGGCTAAGGGCGTCTGCCAAATGCTGTAAATGTAAATGTAAATTTTGAAATCATTACGACAAAATTAGCCGCGATCGCCCCTGGGCGAATTTTATCAACAATATTTCAAAATGCTGGAATATAGTACTACTTTTTAAAATACCGTATATATCTATATGACGTCTGGACAATATGAAAAATTAGACATGTGTAGACCAGAACTATAACAACAACGACTACACGTCTACCGTTAGAATGATCATCCATTATTAATCCATGGCAGTTAGAATACTATGAGGTAGGGCAGGCTTTGTAAACTGCCACTTCAATGTAAAATATGTGGGGGTATTCCATGAAAGTAGCTAAAGAAAGCCAGACTTTCCCTTCATCCTGCTTCGTGGAACAGCCCCTGGATTTCATTTTAGCACTGACTTCTTGTTGTGTGATGATTGGCAGGGTTGACAACTCCAAAGTCTTTGGGGTAGTTTGCAAATCCAACAGACTATTTACAGGTACTTAAACTGTTACATACATGTAAATGGGTGCGCAGATTAAAGAAAATCTCACTGCAGTCAGTTAACCAAAGATTGCAACTCTCCATTGGTTATAGTCTTCTATAATCATGCGAGTGTCACTATAATTGATAAACATTTCTTTCAAAGAATGTTCATTAAAACACCTCAGACCTACAAACTCGTCAAATGTAAACTGTACAAAACTGTACAAAACGTTATTTGCGTGTGTACCACGGTTGTTGCAAAATACTAGTTAATTGCGGCTTCCCATGTTGACACATCACAATGAAACAGTAACAATGAATGAACAGTATCACAAATAATGATACTAACGTTATTTTATTTGATTTGAAACAATACAATAGTTACAAAAGTTTTTTGTCGATCTTGCACATTTTGTGAGATTACATTTTTCGCTGTGAACTCCTTGTGAAGTTACCATGAGAAATCAAACACAGCTATTGTTAGTGTGATTCCAGGATTCACCAGCATGCCACCAAGAGTCACAATACTTTGAAAAATACCGCAAACACAACACTACACTGAGAAACAGCCATTACAACTTAATGTTTCCATTTAGGAACCAATGTAATACCATTCAAGTTAGTCATACTTCCTTAAACGTCACAGTACGTCATCGATCATACTGCATTTACTTCTACGCGCTCCAAAAACTCTTAAAACAGTCCTTATAAATAGATGGCTCCACGGTGGATTGGTTTTCCCAGGAAATTGGTTAACACTTTAGTGATAGCTGTTCCCATTATTTTAACCTGATGGGCTGACCGAGGACAACAACTCTTTTTTTTCGTATAAAGAGTCAACGCATGGCATTCAGATTGCCTTGGTTGGTTGAACAGAAGCGCCCTCTCTCATGGTTCCTCCCCTCCCAGAATAAATCAAACCGAAATAAAAGGAAATAAAGTTCAACATGCAAAACGAATATGAATCCGAATAATCAAATGGAATTGCAGCATGGTTTTAAAAGGAAACGGCCCCATACATTTCGTTCTAGTACCCTTTCTTTACATTTCTGTAGCCAAGTTTTATTCACGTGGCATAAAACACATATTCCCTACTGTTCAGGTGTTTAAAACATTTGACTTTAAATCAACCCATCCTGCAATACGAATATGATCATACTATTTGTTCATTATATGAATCACAGTATTGCAAAACATTTAACCACACTGAGCCTTCTAATTACCCAAATTATCAATAAACTTAACATTAACTTCAGATTTTATTTAATCCACAGTTGTAGTGCTTTTAAGTTTAAATTTATTAAAAACCCTAAAATCTCTCTAAATAATCATAACTTCCGATAAATACTAAAATGCAAACTATATTAACAAAACTAAAAAATACCTTATGTTAAAGAACATATTTGGATAATTTTACAATATAGGAAAGGAATACTGAAGCATTCTATATATATATATATATATATATATATATATATATATATATAAACGTAAAAAAACATAAAAGGCTGTTTGGGAATTTCTTGGCATACGAGTCTGGTGCAGTAATTTTGCAGCCGCTAAAAAATTAACAGCTTGTGCAGATCTGCTAAAATACCAAAAAGTCAAGTTATAAAGCCTGTTACATGTAGACTGTCATAGGCACTAAGAAAGGCTTGTTTAGTAGCTGCAAAAGCTTTGTTCTTAAGGCTTCTGAGCTGATTTTGAAATCATAGCGGCCATTTGCTGGAAGACAGGATGGAGCTATTTTCAGAGCAGCACAGCGTCACCACAGACAGGGGGCGCCAGCACAATCAGCGCACAGACACTCATAATAAGTCTTTTTCCTCCTTCTTTTCTTCTTCCTTTTAAAAAAAATCTGCTCTGGATATTGCTCTCAGAAATAGGAATGAAGTGTAAATACTTTGCATGTGGATACACAATCATGGCATTAAAAGCAAAGAGCACAATGTAGATCTTCAGTTTGAAAATACTGCATTCCGTGGTGCTAAATGTAATACCTACCTATTGCATCTTACTGGAAAAACAATGTGCCTTTGGTTAGTGATTTGTTTTTCTCATTTCTGCCGCTTTGATTTTTGAAGGATCCAAGCATCACCCTTCAGGCAGTTAATGGAACTGAGGCGGGACTTGGGGAAAAGCCCCTGCCGCCCCCCCCCCCCAGGGCCGAGGCAGAAAGGGCAGCGTCTGCTTCAGCACCACTCCTCGTCATTGAGGATCGGAATAAGCTCAGTCTCCTCCAGCGTGCCGAGGTCCACGTCCGTGCCGGGCAATGAGTCAAGGAAATCCAGGAAGCGGTTTGCCTGTGGCATACCCACAGCACCCGGGGTCAGGCTCTCTCCTGCGGAAAGGCACAGCGGTCAGGACATCAGAAAGGTTGGCAGGTCATTCAGATGTGCAGACCACGCTGTGTGTGTGTATTTCAGACCTGAGCTAGTCAGCAAATAATAAGTTTATCTCCATTTAAGGTTCTTTTTTTATTAAGTGATTTCACTGTGAAGGAGTCTGTATTTCAGTAGAACCTGGTCATTAAACAGGCAATACTGAAATAAAATGCTGTCTGTGAATAGAATATTGACATTATGATGAAATGCCAGAATGATAGACAGTAACAAAAATATGAATACCATTTAGTTAGCTGTAATATGTTACATTTTCAAACAAATCATAAAATTGTGAATCATTATTCACTTCTTTGACTTAGGTCTGGACAACCATAAACCTGAAATGATTTATACATTATCATAGCTTGGAATTGAGGTCCAAACTGAAGTGGTGAGTGTAGGTACCTGTGTCCATTTCCTCCATGTTTAGGAAGCCCTCAGGTGTGGTGGGGTGACTGCAGCAGCCCAGGCCCAGGCCGCTGTCGCTACTCTTATCCCGGGAGTGATAGTGTCCACTACCGGGTCACAAACACAGGGGATCTTAAGCACAGTACTCCCTACCACCAGGGGGCGAGACACAGTCCAAACCTAGCTCAGCATTGCCTTGATAGACAGAGACTGAACTCAGTGGTGAATTCTGGGCAATTCTCACAACTAGACAAACATCAGCAAAGAACTTAAACCGGGCTGCTGCTTTAGAAGCAGCTAATCAGTAGAGGGAAGTGTTACAATTTGTGTTTGCTCCTTGGGTTTTGAACCTACAACCCTTGGGTTGTTAACACAATGCACTGCTTGTTGATTTTTTTTACTATGGTATTGCTGTGTAAACAGACCAGGTGGCAGCTGGCTCACCAAGGCCCGGAAAGCTGTACTGGGAAACCAGACATGCAGATGACCATAACTTCTGATTAAAAATGTTTAGCAAAAATAAAGCAGAACTTTTTTTTTTTATTTTTTTTTAAAAATAAAGATAACAAAGAAACTGAGCAACAATGACAAACCATTTTCCCCCAAAAATTCCCAGGAAAGGTTGAATTGTGTTTAATAATTCTCAGTCCAAACATATAGTAAGCAAAGCAATCATAAAGTAACCAGGTGCCGAAAGCCACTTGCCTGATAGCATCGGAGCTGTTTGTGGGAATGGTACCCTGAGTCATGGCAGTTGGCGCCATGGTATCGGATTCCATAGGAAGCTGTCGGCACAGTGCCACCTCCTGGGAGTAAGAGGGGAATTCACAGGCAGGTCACAGGCAGTCATCAAGACGAGGCATTTTCATTTAAATCTGAAACTTTACTCGGATACTGATTCGGGAGATTATAAAGTTCATTACTAAAATACGACCAGTCAGCAGAAAATAGAGGATATACACATTACAAATGAACAAAATTAAAGCATTCTGAAATAAAAACTAGCACATCATACTGCCTGATCGGTAGAGGGAGCTGCAAACAGTGACCGGGAGAAACACTAGGAGTGAGCCGAATATCCGGCAGGAACGAATATAAAGTATGAAGGAAGCATTCTTTCCGAAGCCGACTCTGATCCGATCAATACTGACGAATTTCCATGTCCGTATTTAGCGCTTCTTTCCCTTTTCTGTTGTGCGTTTTATTATGTGCGCTTCAAAATCTCTTGGTTAGACGTAGGCTTGGGCAGTATTACGGTAACAAAATTAGATCCTCCCATGCATACTTAGACAGCTCGTGTACTTTGCGTAGTTCAAGTTGCACTTACTCTTTCTCCCTTGCACGCATTTTTATACTGTGGTATACGGTCTTTTGTGGTATTTTTGAACAATACGTTGATTTTTTTTGTTAACGTATAGGTTTGTGTGTCCCTATGGATGTATGTGCTGATTTGAGATGTCCTACAGCTTAACTACAGAAAACTGTAGGGTTCAGTTCTAAATATTATGCATTGCAAAATAAATACAATTAAAAACAGTTGCAGTACAATTTTATATTGGTTGCACGTGCTGGGCCAATACTGGGCTAATCAGAATATAGATGGAATGCACCCCCAACCCTGGACGGGGGGGCAGCCCATCGCAAGGCACACTCACACACTGTTACCATTCACTCACACATGCACACCTACGGGCAATTTATTAATTCCAATTAGCCTCAGCATGTCTTTAGACATTTGGAAACTGGAGTACCCGGGGGAAACCCCACGACGATGGAGAGAACATGCAAACTCCACACACATATAACCCAGGCGGAGACTCGAACCCGGGTCCCTGAGGTGTGAGGCAACAGTGCTAACCACTGCACCACCATGCCACCCCCGCACCCCCAACCCACTGACCAAATCTGACCGACCCTATCTTACCTGTTAATAAATTTTATGGCCCGACTGAAGACTAAAGTTGCCCATCCCTGAGCTATGCAGTAAAACCGGATTCACTGTAATCACAACACACGTCATGTGGTGTGATCAATAAGACAGAAAGTGCACGTATGTTCAGAAAGCAACTAAGAGGAGCCTGCCTCAGATCTGAGCTTTCTACACCCACATAACCATATCCTAGGAGACCTGAAGCACTTGTGTTGTATAACAAGCATCTATAGCAGTGTTTTCCAATCCGGTCCTTGGGGACCCACAGACAGTCCGCGTTTTTGTTCCCTCCCAGCTCCTCGGGACAGTCTGGCAGGGAACTTGGAAGGAGCAAAAACATGGACTGACTGAGTCCCTGAGGACCGGATCGGGAAACGCTGCTCTATAGCGGGGTTTTCACACTGCTTATTTTGGAGTTTGACACCCCTGCTCTGTAGTTTTAAAGAACTGAATGAACTTAAGTAGAAAGAGAAACCAGTGACACGACGTGAGATATATGTGGGTGAAGGACAGCATCAGATTGAAGAAAAAAAAAATCACAGCATTGTGTGCAGTGCTCAGATATTCTTTACGAGGTATTTCTTTAAAGAACAAAATGTACATTTCTCTACGTTTACTGAGGTTCACTCGTTTAGTAGATTGAAATCTGGTTCCTGAGTTGACTGTGGGGACAAACTGGTATCTCAGCTTCCAGGGTACGGCATGGTTGTGCAACAGGTCACGACAGCTACAGAGTGAAACCGGAGACCAGCGAGTCTCACGGCTATAGTGCTATATTGAGAGAGGATTCCTTTCTGTGACGCTACAGGTGAAACTGCTGCAGTTACTCAACAGGTAAATATTTCAAATGGAAGAATATATTTTAATAGCTGATAGCTTAATAAATGTTAGTAAATCAGAAACATTATGAAATTCAACTGCAGTGACTGGATACCCAGAAAAGCCCTGGCACAGTGACAATTTTAAGCTCCTACTAGATGAAATGCCTGTTTAATGTTCCGTCGGTCACTTAGAAAATAATTAAGTGGTCTTGGAGAGCACAGATATATAACAGCATGTCTGCATGTTACAAACTGTTGCAAACATTCTGTTACCCTCTCATGAAGAAAAATGGAAACTGGCAACAGTTTTGCCACTAGAGGGCACTCGGGTTTGTTCCAACTAGGGATTAAAAAAAATCTGCATGAAAACAAAGGGTACTTTTCAATCATCTGAGGCTTCAGCTGGGATCCTTGGCTTTCTAAAGAGTCATATCTGAAGGACGTTTTTGCTGTTTAAAAAGTAATTCCAACACTGCACATCTGACAAGATAAGGAAGGATAAGAATATTGTGGAGAAGATATTTGTAGTTGATGTTATGGAAAGAAAGACAAAAATACAACATGGCATTTCTGTCTACTTTTTTAGTAAAAGCTGATCCCTGCATCAACCACATATCGGGCACCACATTGCCCCCTGCTGATTCGTATCGACAAGGACTACCTGTCTCCTTAGTTCCTCCTGTCGCATTTGAATGCACTCCCGTTCCAGCTGGATTCGCTGAAGCTGCATCTTCTGCTGGTGCTGCTGCTGGGTGGCCAAGGGCTTGGGCAGGTTCATGACACCGGCCTGTCCGCCCGGCTGCCGGAGGCCCGGCTGGGAGGGGGGGGCGCTGGGGGCCATGGGCGGGGCCGGCGGCTGCTGCAGGTGTGACTGGTGGTGGGGGGGCATCACTGTCAGGGCAGAGGAGGAGAGGAAAAGCTTCAGGAGATTCAGCCATTGGCAGGCAGTAATGTGGGGCAGTGCTTTGTGTTCCTTGCAGGAACGCAGAACCAGAAATGTGCTCAATGTCCATAAGTAAGGGAAACCATCCGCTCACTGTCTGCTGATGCATGGCTCCCCAGCAGCTGTTAATGCTTCTCTGTAGCACAGCTGTTCCAGGAACAGTAAGCTACACCGCTCTGCTCTGGGCCTGACTGCTATGCAAAGTCCTCCACCCCTGCATGCTTAGTCAGTTGCTGATTTGCTTATCTGTGCATTATCTGC
The DNA here is from genome assembly GCA_026779605.1 of Mormyrus hasselquistii. NCBI lineage: Eukaryota > Metazoa > Chordata > Actinopteri > Osteoglossiformes > Mormyridae > Mormyrus > Mormyrus hasselquistii. The sequence goes on from JAODKE010000148.1 coordinate 209,511, forward strand.
GCTTTTGAGATTCACCAAAAGTAAACTTGTGATATCCAAGAAGCTCAAAGATGTTACAGCTGAACGTTTGCTGTTTGTAAGGATATGCCATCCAAAATGTATATCTGCTATTAAATGACCAAAAATCTATTTATAGGACATTCACTGCAAACAATCAAGTATAAAAGTCACAGGAACACGTCAATAACAAATTTACTTAAAAACACCCACATTTCGCTGAATCTTCAAGTCTCACGGTACCTTGTATACGGCTGTTATAGCTTAGCATTGCGGTTTAGTCTCTGGTATTCATTCCAGAACGGACAAAGCGAAATGAGTTGGACTCCAAGGACAGCGCCGCGATCCAGTGGCAGAACAAAATGGTGTGTGGAGCCGGTCGGAGCGAGGTTGTGAGGGCCCTGATCGAGCTTTCGGGAGCGTCTCACGAAGCAGGATTTCTCAGTTAACTGGATTAACTTATGCTAGAAGTCCAGTAGGACTGCTTCTTGGAAAGTCATGACTGTCTAATAAGAGTTTAGGTAAGAAGCATTCCTGTTGGACTTCTGTCTTTCAGCTAAATGGGCTATGAGATGGCCGATGCTGTTTAACGGGAGCGGCACCACTGTGGGTTACAGCTAACCCAACACATGTGATGTCAATGGAGGATTGGGAGGGTTATAAGAACCACAAGGACTGTGTCTCCCCCTAGGACGGGGGGGGGGAGGCAATCTTATCCACAAAGGGCCGCTGTGTCTCCCCTTAGGACAGGGGTGGGCAGCCTTATCCGCAAAGGGCCGCTGTGTCTCCCCCTAGGACAGGGGTGGGCAGCCTGTGTATGCGGGTTTTTGCTGCAACTCCCTAATTAAATTACTAATTAGAGGACTGACTGGCTGAGGAGTCCTCACACCTGGGTTTGAACATTTGACCTACAGGTTATCCCAAAAACCTGCACTTATCTTATCCCTTTGCGGATAAGATCGCCCACCCCAGATCTAGCATATACTTCCTCCATGAGGTATTAATTCTAATCTTAAGAACAATAAAAGGCCCTTATTCTTTTCTTGCAACATCATTTAATTACATATTTTTTATGTCCCATTTTTCATGAAGAACAGAAGCTGTCTGGGGAGAGGGTAAAACCTTCCGTGCGTGAAATCACAATATAAACACACCTTGCACAAGGAACGCCTCCTTTAAAACCAGATGTCAACATTAAAATGAAAGAATAGCCATCTGTCTCACCACCTCCTTCCACATTAAACCCACCTGCAAGCTTAGCATTCTGACAGCGTTCAGTATTTCATCGTGCGTGGACCGAACAGTCCGTCCTGAAGACTTTACATGGTGTAAAAATGCAAGCTGTGATATACAAGATACCTTTTGATGTATCCTGGCACTGGTGACCAAGAAAAGTCAGGATGGTGTCCATACTGTGTCCTTCATTGTTTATCAGTAATTTCACAGCTTGCGGAAATTCATCTAAATGGCGAGATCAAGCTGAATAAACTATTGGAATCAAAGGAGGAAATGTAACATAATGAAAATTCCTACCTAGTGCTTTTTAAAGTCCAATAAAATCCACTGAAAAACTAATGCTAAACGTTCATTTTTCCAAGCTTGATACCATTGAAGAATGAATCTGACTGCAACCCAGTTCAGAACCGATTTTGTAACTACTAACAAAGAGTAACAAAGAAACAAGGTGCGTGAGTTTGAAACCGCCGTCTTTATCACTCTCATTGCATGAGCTTCCTGACAAATTTGACCTGGACACGTCGCTCACGATCGAAGAAAAAGCTGTACTGAAAGTAAAACGGAAGAAAGAGATAAAGAAAAACTCGCAGGTATTTTATCACACGTCTGAAAGTGCTGGCAGCTGTGGACTCGGCGTCGCTAAAATCCGCCACCAAGGCCCCAGTGCTGGACAGCTAATCATACTGCATGCAGTGATAGCAAAAACAATAAAACAAAACCCTGGGTGAAGATAGAAGAAAAGAGAGATGAAAAAGGAGAAAAGGAAGAAGAGGATGAAAGTGGAGAGAAAAGAAGACGGCCGGTGTGAGCAGTTGTAGATCAGCGCCAGAGAACTTTGGCTGAGTTGCCAACACAGGCTCGATTGTTTAACCTATTTCCCAGAAAGGAGTATTACTTATCCGATTTAGCTGCAAAGGGAAATTTTCCAGACCTAAAAAACTGTAATGTATTAAAAGCTAAAGGTCATCGGCTGCTGACAGGGAGGACTTCACTGAGCAAGCACTGAACCCAGAAGCTCCAAGTGAGCAGAGCATGGTGCAAAAGGAAGACTCTCCTTTATTTTACACTGGACCTCTGACTGGGATGAAGATCTATTGCTGATTGACTTCTCCAAGTGTATGGTGCTTCTCATGGGTCCTGCTGTGATTTTCCCAGCCAATTACATATTATTAATTCCAAATCCCAAAAACACCTATCAGTACTATTCTTAAAACTTTGGAAACTCTGTTCCAAATGCCCCATATAGTCTTCCAATTGTCCCAGTTATAAGTAGTTGCTTTTAAAGATATTTTGAGAGAAATATAAGCTATTATAGGAGCAGTACACTAAAATGATGAATATCTACCACCTGTATCTTTGGTTTGCTTGCTTTTTTGTTTCCTTACTTGTTCGTTTGTTTATTTGATTGCTCCTCGAGGCTTTGCCAAACTGTTACAATGTGAATTAAGACCTTTCTCAGGTAATTTCTCCAGCTCTCACTGAAGGGCAGACAAGGAAAAGCAGAGTAGAAGTTAGTATCCATCTTTGATGTCTCCATACGCAAGTCCAGTGGCCTTCTGCATTCACACAGGCCCGGCAAACAGGAACACACAGCGGCCACCCCCGAAGCGGACGCAGGAGCTCCAGATATGAACAGAAGGAAATGCTGGACCGGTTTGGTGTCTTTAGGTTATCAAAGGGATAAATGTTGATTCTCAGTCTTGGGTTGACTGAGATAAGCTGAATCCACTCTTCAGGAACGTGTCTGACCTATATAACACATAGCTAAAGCAGCCTTTAGCAAAACTAAAATGAACACCCAAATCTCTCAAGCATTTGGATCTCTTGGTCTGTAAATTTAGCAGTGAACAGGGCCAGTGCGACAGAGCTCCACATGATACTTACTGAGGTGGGCATCCAGACGTGGATCAAACCAGGATGTGGACTGAGTTTTGTGGTCAATGAAGTACGTGTCTCCCTGAGTGGTCACTGCCTGCTCCCAGCCCTCAGGCAGTGGTCCTGTTCAAACAGCAGTATCACAGCAGCACTGATCAGTAAAACCAATACCCCAAAGCCCTTTACCCATCATCAGCGAAATTCCTACTGTATTGTTTTGTGTGTAAGTTTGCCTGGGGCTGTTATGCTATTGACCTTAAAACTCACATTCGGTGGTCACACTATCACTATGGCAACATCTTCCAGTCTGTTGTAAAGGGTAATTCGAAACCGGTTTACATAAATTAGTAGAAGATTCAGCTTAAGAATAGTTACACTATGTTACATCACTTTGACACAATACCGTCAACCGAAGCCAATGCTGAACGTTTACCAAAAATGGTGATTTGAAACACAGGCTCGGGGAGCTGCTTGAGAATATACTGCTACTGAGTTATGTGCCTGTCACTAGGCAGGCTGGAAAGAAGAGAACAAAGAGGTGGAAAATCTCCATCAGGACAACAAAGGGCGATAGAATTCCCCTCTTGACGAATAGGATTCTTGCCAGCTTTGTTGCAGGCCCAGTGTAGGAGGGAGAGGCAGCCAAAGTGGGCGGACTCAGAGAGCTCTGTTGGAAAGCGGCGTGGATGGAGAGTGATTGCACAGGCACAGTATGGGGCTGCTGCTCCCTGCAGCTGACAGCCAATTACATACATTCCCACTTGGGCCAATCCCAGGCTCCGCAGCAGATGGACCAATCAGAGTCGAGGTAGAGGGCTACTGTGTAGGGGGACTGTGTGTGTTTATGTATATTGGTGGTTTAGAGAGAGACATACTGACAAAATAAATTGATCCGCAACTGGACATCTCTCATGCAGTTTGTCGTAAGCAAACAAAGTGCCAGTTACTCAATCAGCTGGTAAAAGTGGCTGAGATACCCCAAAACTCATTGGCACCGATGCGGATAGAAGCATGGGAAGCTGCAGGGCCCTGAACCATCACCCCCAATGCCCAGCAGTCCTGATGACGAATTTCCTGCCATTGTGGATAAGGCCAGGTCACTACAGACCCTCTTGCTCCCGATTTCGCCAATAAGCCAAAACCTGATTGGAAAGACTAACACGTTCTCACGATGACATGTTTCTCATTACGATGAATATTATGTGTGTAACAACTAGGTCTCCATTTAATCTGGACACAACCTTTCTTTGCTTTAACTGCCTTGAGAATAGGAATAGAAATTCCCTTAAGAAATCTCAGATCTAATTAATGATGAAACGAAATTCGGGTGTATTTTCCAATCGATGTCAGATTAAAACCACTGGGAGCCCTTAGAGTGTCTGATGAAGTGAGCTAATCCATAGCATGCTTAACACTGCATGAAACCTGCATCGGAAACCACAACCGAAATGTCTGAATCTCCATGTCCTCCATTACTAGCATTAATATGTCATTAATTCCTTGTGCAATCATTAAAATGAGTTACAATACGTAGCGATTTGACTTATCGGGAAGAAAAGTACAGGGTATCATTCAGCAGACCTGTAAGGGGTTGTTTACCTCGTCCAGCGGCTTGCTAACGATATCCATGAATACTCCACACTTACGATTATTAAATGGAGTGTAACCCGAGTAGATATGAGTCCCTCCATCCAGAGCAGGGTGTCACACACTCCGGCATCCCTAACGGGAAGCCCCGGAACTCGGGGCTGTGTGAGTAGCACCCCGGGGCTCACCAAGGTCAGGTGACGGTCACATGGGAGCACTACTAAGACGTGTTACTTCTTATGTTACCTTAAAGCAGCCACACCGCATTAGGGGGAAGCTTTGAGAAATCCATAGAAGTGTAAAAGTAATCTTTACTTTTAGAGAAACGGCGGTGCAAAAGGAGGCCAAGAAGCTTGTCGGTATAACTATAATCATTACTGACTTTATCAGATTTGTAGGCCGCAGGGTGAGTGTTGTGACACCGGGCTGTACGGTTACGCCTCTGGGGAAGGTCCCAGAAGGTGTAGGCGGCAATTACCGAGGTTTGGCTGTGTCTGGGCCACGGGACGCTGTTGCACGGGGCCTGAGGTGGGTGGGGCATGCAGGCTCAGGTGGTTTACGGCGCCGGTCATGGTCTTGCGGGGGTCTTGCCAAGTGGTGATCTTGTCAACATGGCTGCAGAGAGGAGAGGATTTCGCTGTTCACAGTGAGGCCCACAAATACCCTTCATTTGTTTCATGGGAGAAACCATCTGAGATCTGGGGGAGGGGCATCAATTTCATTTAATGACATGCTGACAAAGTGGTATGCCCTGTCATGATAGCACCACTAATAAAACTCCATCCAGTGTAGCATGTTTTTATGATGTCCTACAAAGTCACACAATGCAGCAAGCAGAGGTGGGAGGTTCAGGCTAAGAAAGTACTAATCCAGACCTAGATTTTGTTTCAACTAACCAGTTGAGTACCTGAACTTTCCATCCATTACAAAGAGCCGGTTAAAATCGAGATTGTGGGCTTTGGCATATTCTGCCTTGTTTTGGGATCACAATTATGGCAGATTTAGCATCGCTGCAGAAACGTCCACCTGACAGTTTTTTACATTGGCTAAGTGTGTGTGTGTGTGTGTGTGTGTGTGTGTGTTTGAGTGGAGGGGGGGGGGTCATGCATATGTTACATTTGTGTACCACACCCTTTTATTTTGAAATTGTGGGGACCTTTTTGTTAAAAAATATCTATGAATCTGCAATCAAAAACTTGAATTTAGTTCGGTTACTTATGATTAAGGTTAGGACTTGTTTAGGTCGGGGGGGAAGGGGGTGCATCTCCTACCCAGCACTAGCTTCCTCAGCTGTGCTACGGAGGGGAAACTCAGATCTGCACACAACATGCCACATAATAACGCCAAGTTGGCCTGATCGAGTCAAATGCTGTATGGTCAGTTTCCAACTGCCAGGGAGGGGCCGCAGCCAGCTAGAGGTTATTCTTATCTGTTGCGGTGATGGAGGGCCTGTGTAATCCCTCCAGCGACCCCCCCCCCCCAACGCTCATTCCAGCTCTAAGCTGGAACCAACACGCGACTGACCACAGTCCCCCCAACCCTCACTCCCCCTCCGCATCAGGAATTATGGTGACTCCTGCTGCCCAATGCGAACCCCCCCCCCGCCCCCTCGGCCCGGACCACACCCCATAGCTCCCTTTGCCTTCCGTCGGACATTACGCAAAAAAAAAAAAATCCGGGTTGGCGTTTGATGTCGGTTTCCACGTTTCGCAACTGTGCGACTGACTTTCAGCAGCGTTAATTAAACAGGCCGCGACATGCCGGAAAGCTGACAGCCAGCTCAAAAGATTCACCAGCTTATTTTATGGCTTCGCTTCTGCAAATATCCCAGTGACCTCAAAGACCCAACCTTGGGACTGACTTCCGCCTGGTGAATACAGCCCATCAAGTCCAAAAGTAAGATCCTATCGCATTCCTGATATACAGACAGCACACAGGCAACTCGGATTTACACACTACCTTTAGGCTTTACAGGAACTTTATCACTGTAAAATGTTGCTCAGCAGACACTCCTGTCAAGTAAAAATGAAAACCAATGAACTGTAGCTGTTAAGCTGCACTACATGGGAAACTTAATGCCACCTCAACTGAGAAGCGGGTGGCATTTTATAGTGAAATTTTTTGAATGGGCTTCTCTCCCCCAAAAACGACGATTTAAAACCAGCAAGAATGACCTTTACTCACCGTACAGTAAAATAAAATCCACCCATCCATCCATACATCCATCCATCAGCCAGTTGCTAATCCCAGTCAGATGGGCCAGTAGCCTGTAGCCAGGAAGCCTTGGGGCTCAGGTTAGCCATACACTGGAACTACAAAAATCATAATGTTAAACCAATTCTTCAGGAACAAAGATGGTGCTAAGACCTCAGTCTTTAAGACCACGTCCTGCTAGAGTTGTTTCCTTGCAACAGAACGGGACATGTACACTAACCGCATGCCGGGAGGAGGACTCTGTATAGGCTTGTTTGTACACAAATTCACTTGTGCGAGAATCCAGTGTAGGGTAAGCATGAAGGCACTGAGTCACCAGGCACAAAGGGCATTTCACACAATGTGACTCACTGAGACCTCTTCATACTTAACCGAGAAGATTAGCCTCTTCCTGGCTCCCTCCATCCCCCAGCACGTTGCTGGCATCATACCAGCAAACACACACCTCGTTTATGGTCAACGAAGCTCAAAAAATATGTGCCGAGTGATACTGATACTGACAAATCAGAAAAACTTCACACAGCCGACCTTCCAGCTTAGCATTTAAGCAGTGGGCTGTCAGCAGTGCCCAGCCAAACTGAAGTATGATGAACAAAAACACTCATAAAATCTGAAAAAACAATATGGGAGGCAAACTACAGCCTCATCCCCAAGGCAATTGTGGCTAAACCATCAGAAGCCTAGAGTTCCAGAGAACAGACCTGCAGGAGAGACTATAATTGCTTTGAAGACATAGGTAGCACTTCTGGTTTGCAGAGTTAGAATTATGTACTGCAGTGGATTTTTTTCTTCAGAGAAAACACTTATCAAGTGCTTGAGGGTGTCTTTGTACCGGCCCTTTAAGGTTGGCCCTGGGGTAGGTGTCCAAAAGCTGCCGAAAAGGCCCCCACCTAAGGCCAAATCCAGTAGGACACTTTCTGCACACGACAGCTACAAGGTGGCCGACTCTCACACACTGGGCCTGACTCTCACACACTGGGCCTGACTCTCAC
>JAODKE010000150.1:43630-59865 GCA_026779605.1 Mormyrus hasselquistii
TTTACAAGGCATTATACTGTAGAAGATATTGTATCAACCATGCTTCTGGGAATTGGTTTGCCTTGCAGGAAGCCAGTACTGTTAATGAAGAATGCAGAGGAACCATGACAGAGAGTGACAATGATCCCATTGCACAAGGGGAGACTGCGGCAGAGGGTGAAGCGGGTCAGTCTGCTTTAACACTTTAGTTATGTATTATTAAAATTAGAGCTGTAAAAATGCCTAGAGATACATCGATCTGAAAGTTACCGAAGTCCTCTTTCCACCAAATTAAAAATAATATTAAATTGAAATTACACTACAAAGAATTGCATATACAGTTTACTCAGGTGAAATGAGGTAATGCTTATAAAAAAATGCTTAATCAATATACTTATATGACGGTAACAGTTTCAAAGTCTAAACCCATGACTAATGATAAAAATGTGTGAGAGGTGAAATTTTAAGCAATAAATGCAACATCTTCCACAAAATTTATGATAAATTAGACATATGATAATGAAAATTAGTTATTGTAACATAAACTGTTTAGAGCACAATATAAAATAACAAAATAAAATACTTGGTGCAAGTAATGAAGTCTCAGATGATGAACACCCGCATGAAGCATTCAAATGGAACAGTCTGACAAAAGTACAAAACTTATAATTATCCACATTCCAGCACGTCCGGGGTACCAAAGAAGCAGCTAGAAGTCGTACTCACTGGTATTATTCATTATGTTCTTAACTGTGTGTTTCAAATGATTATATGCTATTCCTTTTAAAGACTAGAATGACATTCAGTAGTAACCATCCTAATATTCCGTGTAATATTACACTAATATAGTGTAATATTACACTACAAGCGAAGCCTTGATGAACAAAATACCTTTAGGCAATCGATAAAAATACCTCACACATACACTTAAGTACAGAGAAGTACAGTCTAGTAATATTACTAATATTCTCGCTTTTTCAAGTGTACACTTCTTGCGATCAGTTGAGAGAAACGTTATCTATAAATTGTCCATATACAGCAAATGTGCCTGTGTTTAACACTGCTTGGTGTTTACATACCAATCAATGTTACCTATAACACTTTTCAGTGTGTAGTGAGTGATGTTTTTACAGCGTTAATCTGTATAGTGTTCAATTTACAACCTAGAGTGTTGTCGTCAATGAGTCTCCACCTCTTCCCACCCATATGGGCGACACAAAAGTACAAAATGGGTGGGTCCACATCCACCCCATTTTAATGTTCTCTCGTTTAAATCCATCCAGCTGCTGTGTTTTACTAACCCACCATAATGAGAAAGACTCAGACCAACATGGTCTTTTCTCTTTTTAAGTAGTTTTTATATCAGCTCAGTTCTTGGTCAAAGAATTATATATATATATGGCCTTGTTCATACCTAGTTTGACCATTTGTTTTGGGAGTGTTTATCACAAGCGAGTAGCTCAAAATACATTTGTTATCATCTGATCTTTGGATTGTTTGTAATCTTCTAATTTTCAGCTAACTTAAGCATGGTATGAGTTGCAATAGGAGTTGTTTTTTATGCAAATCTGCATAACATTAAAAGTGAGATGTTAGCTGTTAATTTAAGAAGTTTTTTCAATGCAATTTAGCACAGAGTGGCCCATTCTGCACTGACAGATGTCCTGACATAAATGATGTGTTAATTACTGCTCACGTATGAAGTACAGTACTGAGCCTTTGACCTTAGACCAGGACACCATGTGACTCAGTGGGCTGAGCTTCTGGGCCTGTGATAAGAAGGTTACTGGTTCATGCCCAGCCCCAGCAGAACAGTCACATGTCTATGGGCCCTTGAGTTTAACGGGAAAATGCATCAGGCTCCTGCTGGCAAAGACACTTGTATCCTCCCAGGTACCACTTTGCACCGGATGCTGAACCGGGCCCTTTATCTTAATTGGTACTGGGCATATTGGTCACTAAACTTGGGTTATTTTACTCGTAAAAATAATAAATTTACCCCAAAAATTGAGTACAAATATGTTGCCTTAATTAATTTGAGTAAATCCTATGGGGTGGTACTGTGAAAGTAGGTGAACGTCAGCCTAATTTATTTAATGCATGTTATTTTGTAAAACTGAGTTTGCTTTGCTCCAAAAAACCAGCAGTTTTTCAGTCAAAGTGTTACCCCATTTTAAGTCAGTTTAGAGTCATCGCTGGCTCTAATACTGAGATGCTACTGAAGGACCTGCATATCTGTATGAGGTATCTTAAATTAGGGCTGCACCTAAGCTCTGCACAGTGGTAGATCTCCAGAAGAAGGGTTGAGCAGCTGTGATCTAGTGAACTGATGACTGCCTGCAGTAGCAGTGGCTGCAGTTTCAGGACCACAAGTCCAGGACCTCAGTTTTAAATGTAACGGAGCATCCTCTACTTATTCTTAATATTGTAATAATAATCAGAATAATATAATAATTAATTATGTAAATTAAACACCTATATAAAATATAAATACCAAAGAATAATGTTTGTGTTCTATCTTGCCCTGGTGCTGCATGCTAATATTCTGCATGTGGTCTTTGGGCATCCAAATCGCTGGGCAGTGCTGTCATGCAAAAACAGGGCCCTGTATATGTGGTCCTGAAACCGCAGCCTCCGGCACTCCAGGGATATGCTACTTCTCCTGGAAGTAGGAGGGTGAGGGGTGGGGATAAACACCGAGCTCAGGGTCTGAACAGACAGCAGTGTGGCCCTGAACAAGAGAGCGCACTGTACCAGGCTGATCGGGAAAAGTGAGTATCATGTTATGAAATTGGGTTTGACTGCTAAAAGGAATAAATGCCATTTTTGGCTTTCTTTTCCAACCATGTATTTTATTGCATTTTGTAGCAAAATTTTAAGAAAAAATATTTTTTCAATTTGTGTGAGGACAGCTAAGTTGCTACTTGGAAACAAGCGTCAACAATGACATTTATCACATATAAAACCCTTCAGTTGTGTAAATTGTACATTCCAAAGTACCTGTACTCCTGAAATTTTGCAAATAAAGGATTTATCATCAAAAGTTTACTACACAGTTTGTATCCACCCACAACTGGACCCATAACTAAGGAAACACATTACAGTACATATTGAAATTATGTGATATCTAATGTTAGATATCAGACCTTTCAGTTTGAAATGCTTAGTTTTGACTGGTCCAAACTGATTCAGATTTTGCTGTTTCAAAGTACGCAATATTCATTGCATTTGGAATTTTTATGTGCTCACAGGTTTCCAACCTACAGAACCTCTGGGCACATGCATGTATGTATAATTTCCTGATTTTATATTTATGGACTGTAACTTGAGAGTTAAATGTAGCAGTTTGTGTATTTAGTTAAGGAATAAGTTTAATGACATTTGGGACCCTGGATCAATGGCAAAATTGTTTTTTTGTTATTAAGCCCCCAAGAGATACATACTGGAACTGCAAATGAAGACACCATTGCAGTTCAGTTTTACGCAGTTCTTCGAAAAGGTGTTAAGTACGAAAAAGGATGTGAGAAGATGGTAATCATAAATAAGAAATATGAAGTGGCTGAGATGGACTGGTACGATTAAATACTATTTATGTCACTGCACACTAACACTTTGATTTTTTCAAAATCCAAAGTCAGCTTTGTCATAGTGCGCAACAGCAAAATGAGATAGTAGGCTCTCTTAGTGTAAACATCACACACAATAATAGCGATAAATATGTGATAATGATGAATTAATGGGTGTGATATGTGAAAGAAATCATGTGCTACTTTGTCTGTGCAGGTTCTCAGTCGTCCAGGACATGATAACCTTAAGGGCTTGAATTTAAGGCAACTGGACTTTTTCAATTTCTTGAAAACATTTCATTTCTCACCCGAAAGGCTTCTTCAGTTTTCAAAGTCTGATGGGGAGTTCCAGGTATGTATCCTCCAGTGGGCTTGTTACCTTGAACGTGGGTGTTGACACACCCTGCTGTCTGCCCAATGGGCTGTTAAGGGTGTTGGCTCAGGAACCAAGGTTTCACACCTTAATCCATACCTTGTCCCAAGTAGCCCTAACAGCCCATTGCGCAGACAGCAGGGTGTGTCAACGTCGCAACCCCACTAGAGGATAAATACCTGGAACTCCTCATCAAACTTTTAGAATGGAAGAAGCCTTTCGGGTAAGAGGTGAAACGTTTTCAAGAGATTGAAATAAAGAAGCCCAGTTGCCTTCAATTCAAGCCCTTTATTTAAGTGCTACTACAGAATGTCACCAGTGTGTCATTCTAGCTTTCTTTTTCCTACTTGTTTTATGTTAAAGAACAATCTATAAGTGGTAACTCAAACTCCCTTACTAACATGCAGCTATAAATCTGAGATAAAGTAAATGGCATCACTTGAGTTGAGAGTCTTGTGTTATAGAATATGCTGCTGTCAGTGAAATGGAGTATGACTGCATTTAGAACACTGTAAGCATATTAACAGCCCCCACTTTTCTTTTTCAGTTGTTTGCAGGATATCGAAATGGGGAAATTGTTCTCCTGTACCTTACCTTTGCCAAGATTGGAAATTAGCAGTTATACATACAAATACTGTCTTTGTAATAAATCCTTGGACTCAATTCAAGAAGAATGCATCGGAAAAAATAAAGACAACTGGAGAATGTTAAACGTTACAAAAAATACTGCTGGTATAGAACTTCAACCATTCTACATAATAATTTTTTTATAAATGCAGTGACCAAAACATGAAGGATACCTGGGTCCCAAAAAGGTGCTGAACATGTTCCTTAAGGATGCTGGTCCAAACTGACGCCAGTACTTCCCACAGCTGTATTCAGTTGGTTGGGTTTCTTTTCTGGAGGTGGTGGAGGAGGAACATTCCAGATACAACACAGGACAATGTTGATCTTTGCAGCTACTGAGAGACTTAATCCAACTTGCCCTGCACCCACTATAAAGCTCTGCTCAAAGGCATCATGTCCATTTTTTCTCAAGCCTTAAACACCTCCTTTGAACTGTCTTCTTCCCTTTGAAGAAGATTTAACATCCCTAATGTTTTATACACTAAGTCTGTTCTAATGTTTTGATTTTATACTTCAATTCTGCTTTCATCATTTATTTCTCTAGGTTCAGTTCATCAGCAGTTTGATGACATCTGCATGACATCAAATTCACGTTTGTTTTTAAATAAACAAACTGACATTAAAGGAATACGTCCAAAGTTCCTTCAAGTGGTATTTCATCAAATACTTAAATATTCTAACATTAATATATTAAAATGCACTGAAGAGGACCTAAAAAACATTATAGAGAAAATGAAAAATCTTTTCGTCAGCATTCAAAAGAAAAGGATATGTAACACCAGGGAGGAATATGACATTATAAATGAAAAGGTAATATCAATGGGTTTTGAACATTGAAATCTGAAATGCAGTGCTGTTTTATAGCCTGAATGGTTTTGTAAATGGTTAACTTCTATGACCATAAATCAATATTTAACATTATTTAACATTCTGTTAAATTAACAGTCTTAATAAAACATGATAGTTTTTCAAACTTTTGTTTACTTTAAATATATATTCATAAATGAAATACATATGGTACCTTATTCATTTGCAAATACTGATGCATTTATACCAACAGAAATCACATATATAAATACAATGCATTAAGATATACCTTTTGTGTATTTCTGCTAGGCTAAAGAGAGTTTTGATAAAGAATTAAAGGAAACAATTAAGAGTTTCCGAGAAAAGGAACCACTTGACTGTGTTTTGACAACAGCGATGCTTGTGGAATTCTGGGATGTATCTCTGAAAGGAGATTCACTGGACAAACTTTGCAGAATTGTACAAATTAACTCTGGTGATCCTGTAATGGTTCTGCAAAACCTCGACCCCCCAGTCAAAAAGTTTGTGAATGTTTGTTTTGTGTAAATGCTATGAATTTAGGCCTAAAACAAATTTAGAATGTTGTGGCAGAAAGTTTTGCCTTACTTACAAAAATGATTATATAGAATACTGTTCTATTTGTCACAGTGTGTTATTTAAACAAAAGAATCATCCTATAATTTATTTCCCGATAGGGATTACCTAAAATGTTTTTTATACTTCTAGAGAGATTTGTCGTGCAGTTATGAAGTTGCTCAAAACTGCCTTTGCCGAGAAGAGAGCAACTGCAGCCATATGGTTTCTGCCCATGCTTTATGTATTACTGCCAGCTGATGAGGATGCCAGGCATGAACCCACTCTCAGCCTAAAATGGATATTAGACTGTCCAGAAGCACAAAAGTGAGTGAACTATGTCTTCTTTGCATGTACATGATGTCATTTATACATTATGTAATGTACCCTGTGATAAAGCTGTTGAAAGATGGATGGATGTGTAGAATAGCATTTATTAAAAATGAATTTGACCTGTAAAAATAGGTAGGCTACTTTTATTTTGTTTTACCATTAAGTTTTTCATATTTTCCAGGGAACTCTTGACTATTCTGGAAATCTATGGCAAAAAGATAAAGCATAAAACATTTGCGTTTCACATTTTGGACATGTTCTCTGTGAAAAATGGAGATCCCAAGCTCTTAAGGAGTTTAGACATATCTCCATTTGAACTCTTCCCTTACCTAGACAAATGGCAAAAGCGTTTCTCATTAAAGGTAAGGGATGGCTTGCAGAATCAAGCACTACATTTCCCCAATGACACAACTGTAATATAATACATACAAAGCATAAGACTGAGTGAGAGATACTTCATAGACCTTAAACACTGTGTGAAGACGCATAAAGAGGGTCAACATACATGTATTTCTATTTTTAAATAAATAGACTATCCATTATTGTCATGATCCGCTCCGTCCGATCCTCCCGTGTGCCACGCCCACCTCATTACCTGGTGTTCTTGCCCGATTGTGTTCACCTGTGTCCTGTTAATCCCCGTTTAGTCATGTATATCAGTCCCCGTCTTCCTGAGTCCTGCGTCAGTCATTGTAGTCCATGTCACGATCGTCCGTTCCAGTCTGCTTGTTTTCCCAAATAAACCCTGATTCCCTGAAGTTCTGGCTCTGCTCGCCTCCTTCACCGCTTGCCTACCGCCGCATCGTGACAATTATAGAAACTACAAATGTGTTCTTGCTTTTTTAAACAGATATTTCCTTCAATAATACGGATTGTTGCTGATTTAACCAAGAATTGGTTGACAGAGAGGTAATGCTGTTACTTTTAATAAAGTTAAATAAAATATGCAGCATGACTTACATAATTATTTATATGACTTATATAAGCCTTGAAGGATATGAAAACGATATGTATTTTACAATTATTTTTAAGGCATGAGAAGAGCGGCACTTCAGACCCAGAAATCATGATTCCTTTCAAATCCGCAATACATGTCATTTGCAATTCAATGAAAGTAAGTGAGTTTAAGAGCGATATTCAGAACATTGTATCATCACTGGCTCTCCTCAATGCCTTCACTGGACACATGGAACCTCTACAGCAAACTAAGGTAAGGAAGATGCTCAAACAACTTTTGGTAGTATTAGGGACCGTAAATATACATTATTTGTTGCTTTTTATTTAGTATGGGCTGTCACAAGGTAACTGTGTAACTGACAACTTTACCATAATTTAGAACCGAATAGAGGTAATGCATGGCTTGGGGTGCATTAAGCCACTTACACCATGGTCACCACCTGGGTAATGGAGATCTGTGGCTTAGGACATAACAAAGTCGAAAAGCATCAATTTCTGTCTGTCTGTTCCACTCAAAACACATTACTTGCGAGTCCATCTTGGCCCTGAACTCATGATAACAAAACCACATTATACATATAATGAATAAAACATGCCTGTAAATGATCTGGGGCTTTGCTACAAACATCTGTAGATTAAGCCTCGCTAGCCAGACTCTGGAACCTCCACATTGGGTTTACTCGTTCGTACTTGAAAACAAAACTTTCACGTTTACTAAACGAAAACA
This sequence comes from Mormyrus hasselquistii, assembly GCA_026779605.1. Classification (NCBI taxonomy): domain Eukaryota; kingdom Metazoa; phylum Chordata; class Actinopteri; order Osteoglossiformes; family Mormyridae; genus Mormyrus; species Mormyrus hasselquistii. The sequence continues at coordinate 51,573 of JAODKE010000150.1, forward strand.
TTTATTTTGGCAATGACCAAAATGTCAAATCAAAATATTTTTGGTGATAAATAAAATCTACAATATAAATCACAATTTTTTTGGAATGTAGTGCAATGGCCTAATGCTGAATTTTATAAATAATGTTTATAAGTGTTTTATATTTATATATGTAACCCTTTTTGTACATACCTGTAGTCCATTGCTACACCACACTTTACTTGACATCTCATAAAATTTTAGTTATTCCATTTATTCTGTTAATTTTCATTTTGAATGGTGTAATTATAAATAAACATGGATGCCACTCTCCTAAAATATGTTAACATTTTTGTCGTCCTCCTCAGTCAAAATACCCACACTGAGTTTTTATCCCCCACAATGTGATAAAAACCTGCTATTTTGACCTTGAGGGGATTTTTCTGGACCCCACAAGGAAAAACTCAAATTTATAAAAATCTGTGAATGCAATCTTGTATTTTGTTTGGTTACTTATGGTTAAGTTTAGAGCTGGGTAAGGTTAAGGTTGTCATGTTTGGGATTAGGATTATGCCTGAAGAATTTTTTTCTGGATTGAACATCTGCTGGTGTCCTCGTGTCAATAAATGTGTTCATTTTATTGTGTGCACTGAACCGAAAATGAGGCACCTAATCAACGAATATGTGTACAGTAACAGCTCTACTTCAAGGTGTGACGCATGGGCACAAGTCATGAAATTGGGTGAAATGTAATGGTCAGCAAAGTCTAATAATAATAATAATAATTGAACTTTCCTGATCCCCATGGGGAAATTCTTTTTATACCTCCCTCAACTTGCTCTTTGTAGAGCAAGCTGTCCGTGAAGGGCTGCCACCTGTGGGGGTGCCCAGGGAGCTGGGGGTTAAGGGTCTTGCTTCAGGACCCGCAGACATGCTGAGGCTGGGTTTGAACCTGCGACCTTGTGATTACAGGCACACAAGGTCAATGCATATCTTTCACATGAAAGTCCTTAATGCTCTTGCTGTTCCAGGAGTTTAAACATCTCACCCAAAGCACATTTCAAGAAGTTCAAAATGGTTTGGTAAAATGCATTAGCAGATGGTCAGAAAAATCCATCAATCTTGAAGTAAGTTAACATTTTTTTAGTTCTCTTTTCAGTTGGAAGCATGGCATAATTATATTATTATAGACATAACTTTGCTTCATATGATATCAAAATAGATTTTAATTGGGGCATATTGTATAGCAAAACCAAAGAACCAAATCATTGACTTCTAATTATTGAAGATGCCTATTTTACATGTGTTTGTGTTAAGAATAAGAGAAATGTTTTATTACATAGTTTTGTGATGCATTATTTATCATTTAGCATCATTCATGTACATGGAAATTAACTCCTTAATGCTAACATTCTGTCAGACTTTTCAGATAAGGCTTTTATTGTATTTTATGCTGGTTTAGTAATATTTAATGCATTACAATATTAAAAGAAAAATGTTGAACAAAAATATTTAGAACATAAAATACAATGCTGTAATGAATCAAATTTCTATTTGATTCATTACAGCATTGTGGTGGGGGTGGGGGTGGGCAGAGAAAAAAAAATTCTATTACAGAAAATTATTTTTGTGTGTTTGTTTTCTTTTAATGTAGAAATGGAGGCAAATTTTTGACCTTCCTCTCCCTGATCATTGGCAACAAATGTGGGTGGAGACCCTGAAGGAACTTTTCATGAAGAGGGTTCGACAGGTATCTGGTCAAAATGTTTTATATTGTATATGGCTGGAGCACAACATGCAGGGTCGTAGAAAATTAAAGTGAAAATTATTTGAATTAATTATTATTTATTATTTGAAGTAAACTTGGGTTTACTTTACTGAAAAAAAAGTTAAATTTACCCAAAATAAGTGAGGGCAAAAATGTTGCCTTAATTATTTTGAGTAAGTCCTAGAGGTTATTTTTTCAGTGTGGTATTATAATAGTACCATATTGCAAAGCAGATTACAGTAGATTAGGGGTCACCAACATGGACCACATGAGCAGTGTCTAAAATTTAATTTTATCCTGTTGCTACTCTTCTTTAATCACATTTGCATTTATTTAGATTTGAAAATGACAATATCTAAAAAAGCATTTAAAACATGTTTATTATACATGATTTAAGAAGTGTATCAAACTGGTAGCCCTTTCTATGGCCCAGTACCCGTGAAGTAGCTCTCAGTTTCAAATAGGTTGGTGAACTGCAAAATTACCAGTAAACTACTAGCAACCAAAGCTGCCAGTATTTTACTGTAATTTCCCAGGGAATTTTCTTAGAGTGTGCTGTTGACAGATGTCAGTATGATGACACACCGGGTTAATGCATAGCAGAACACTTTCACATTTTGAACGTACTGTGAATACTACAGTATGAGCTATATTGGATTGTGTGCCCACCCAATTTTATTCTAGCCCACCTGCAATTTCATTTCTGGCTACGTCACTGCCTATAATACTTTAATTACAATACTATCAGTTTTTTAATTGCATTTTACAGTTGAAGCCATTGGAGCAAGTACAACTTTGCTGTGAGAACTTACCAGAAATTCCAGCACTAGATCACTGTCTTTTGAAATGTGCCACCACAGCAGTCAGAGACCTTGTGAAGGAAACAACTGCTCACTCACCAATGGCAAGTAGTGGGGGAGCGTTAAATAGCTGTTTTCATTTTTTAAATTAATACTTGACACTTTCCAGATTGAGGCATCATTCTTTTTTAAAGTTTATGTTTTTATTCACATTTCACTGGCAAATTACTGAGGTTAGACTGAACTTTCAGTTTGAGATCTTTATCTCCAAGCCTACAACACAAATAAAATATTAGTTCTGCAATATTACTGTGTTTGTTTCTGATTTATGGCACCATTATAAATCAATGAAAAAATACTCAGTTGCTGCATGAACATATTGTTGCCTAAACAGAGATATTTGGAGAAAGTGGCAAGACACAAGAAATTAATGTCTGTGACTGTCATGGAAATACTAGGACCTCTGCAATCAGATAACAAGGACTGGCTGTACCTTCTCAAGAATTCTCATTGCAGAAGTCTTTTGATTTTTCTGAGTAAGTTCATTTAATGTTAATAAGTCACAATCTAATAAATAGTGTAAATCAAACTCAGAAAGTTTAAACATTTATATTTATCAAACAGCATTTCCAGAACTATTATTTTAATTTTTAATTTATTCTAATACCTTCTACATAGCAATCTTTCAAATGTCGCAGTTACACATACAGTTGTAACTATAGTTATTTCAGACAAAAATAATCTTCTTAGGAAAATTGTTTCAATTTCTATTTTTTAGATAAATGTCAAAAGGAAGATCCCTGCTACAATGAAAAACTAGATCAAGCAAAGAAATTGATTGAAATTGCGGAAAAAGAAATGAAAACACTACTGAATCACATTAAGAAAAATTCAGTGGCATCCAAAGTGGTGTGTCATATTCTAAATGATGATGCTGCTATTAAATTATGTCAGTTATTTGTTGGTAAGTATTTTACATGGATACATTAATGGCAGATAGGAAACAGTGTAAAAGGAGTCAAACAATTAGTATTTTTTGATTAAGACTAAAAATACATCCAATACCTTTAAGGAAAAAATGAGAAAAAAAAGTTCAAACCCGTGTCTATGCATCCCATAAGCAATACGGAGGAACGTATACTGTATACCAGAAACATCAAACAGTGAGCTGTTTCATTTTTCTTTGTTTCCTTACTGCCTTCCTAAATATGTGTTTGACAGAAGAGAATGAGGAAAAGAACTTCAAGAAGGCCCTGGAATCAGCCAGAAATGGCTTAAATTTCCTCAAACAGCGGCAAAAACAAATTAAGGGTCTAATTTCCCTCTGTGATCACATTACTGATATACTCAAAGGTATGATTATTGGAAGCTATGCAAATGTAGACTTTATTATTTGAGATCCAATTCATCATAAGACAAAACCAATTCTTTGTTTTCCAGTTGATGTCAGCTACCTACGACAATGCCAGAACATCGATTTTTCTAAAGAAGAACATTCTTTGGATGAGCTTAAGAAACAGATTCAAGATGCTATTTCTGAGTCCCAAATGCTTGTGAACATTGAAGTTGCATCCCAAAGTACATACTTTAAAGCCATCTGGTTAAAAAAGACTCTACAGGCAAAGAAGACAGAATTTGAAAATACTTCATCTATCACACTGAATGATGTTCTTGAAAAAATTTACAAGCCTGTGTATGAAGACATCAGTGCGTCTTACAAACACCTAAAAGAATTATCAATGCCATTGTCAGACTTAGAATGTCAGATAAGCAGACTGACAGAGCCTGAGCTAGAAATGTTGGGGAGGATTTTCAGTAATAATGACCATGCCTGGATCAGTAAGACGGCGCTTCACATCAAACGCTACAGAGAGCTATGTCCTGTTATGGAGCATGCACAGCTGTTATTGCAATTTACGAAAGGCTTCAGTATGAAAGGAGATTTCAGCAACGTGGAAAATATCTGTGTATGCAACCATTTCACTAATACCGCTACTGTATTTTTTTCTATAGTATTCTCAAATATTTTATGCATATTGCATTTATTATTACTTCTTTCACTATAGGATGCATATAATTTTTATCATAAATATCTTTTAGTGTATGAAAAAAGAAGAGAGAACACTGAGGGATATTACTTGTGACATGGAAGATACTGCCGTCTCTTTAAAAAATATCCCCCAATCATTCCTTAAAGAATTACAAATTTGCAACACGAATGGTTTCATCAAGTGGATTAAGACTGTCATCAAAGGTAAAACCCACAATTTCAGTCTTGTTTGATCATATATTTTTATCCTAAATATAAAACTGTCTTGATAAAATCCCTTAAGAACCACTGAATATTCTGACAGTTCTTCTATGTTTATTATACACTGTTTCAGAAAAACTGTTTATTTTATTGTAACACTGTTGTTAGTTATTTGTTCATTTACTTATAAGGAAAATCTTCAATACAGTCACAGTATTGAGTGTTAAATGCTGTATTTTTGTCAAAATGATTACCTTGCTAATTTTTAACGCATCTATTAATCCATCAATTTTAGATTGATTTGTACTTTTTTGCCATTTGTACACTTATTCAAGGAGTAATTAGGTAGCTAAGGACACATTTTAGAAGGTGACAGTAAAAGTGGGTGATTCGGTAATAAAAATATTTCTATTTCTTTTGTTTTCTGCAGATATAAGAGAACTTCCTGTGTTTGTTGACGTAGCTTCAATCTGTGCTGGGGAAAATAACATGGACATAGATAAAGTGTGTGATTTTAGAGATGCAGTCTTGGCCTCATCATCAATCATTTATGATTTGAATGAGACTGCTGGGTTCCGTGAATTAATGGATGCAATTGAGAAGCTAAACAAGTCCCTCGAGAACGACCACAATCTTGAACAGAAATTGGTACATTGAGTTTAATGACTTTTCTGTTCTTGTGCAATGTTAAGATTTATGATGAGAAACAATAAAATCCAATTATCACAGATTACTTCTTTACAGACATACAGACGTCTTCAGAAGATGTGTATCTTAGCGCATTGGTGGTCTGTGCTGATAACCATGTGCCTGTAGAGCAAGGCTCTTAGCCCCAACTGCTGCAAGGCTGCTTAACGTTAGGGCTGGGAAATGAATCGGATTTAAATTTCAGTCACGATTTTGGAGTCCAACAATTATCAAAACAAAATAATGGCGATAAAATGATCATTGTATTGAATTAATTTCACAGTGATGCTCCCATTTTGTCTTGTGTTATAAACCCAGTGCACCCCTTTCCTTCTTGATGTTACATATCGGTTACATGCAGAGGACACATTTTGTTGATGTGTCAACAGTGACAATCCATCCATCCATCCATCTATCTATCTTCCAACCTGCTTAATCCTATCCTGGAAGCAACAGGCACGAGGCAGGGAACAACCCTGGACAGGGAGGGCACACTCACACACCATTCACGTACACATGCACTCCTACGGACAATTTATCAACTCCAATTAGCCTCAGCATGTCTTTGGACTGTGGGGGGGAAACCAAAGTACCCAGAGAAAACACAACGACGACACATGTAACCCAGGCGGAGACTCAAACCCGGGCCCCAGAGGTGGGAAGCAACAGTGCTAGCCACTGCACCACCATGCCACCCCCAAAGCAACAGTCATTAATTCACTAATACAGCAGCCCTACTCATTGTGATCCTTTGGCCTGGGTGACGTTCCTTGATGCTTGACTGACCACACCACTGAACTGTATTTTCTTGGGGCGTTTTACAAAGATTAAACTATGATTTCTTTATAAGTGCACACTGTTGGATTGAAATGGTTTTTGTAAATTGAAAATATATTTTCTGTTCCAGAAAAATTCCTATATTCATAGAGAGTGGTTAGTAAATGCTCATGAAATTCATGGAGCCGTTGCCAAAACATCTCTAATTCAGGCCAGAGAAATAAACAGAAATGGGATTTACATCATCAAAATGCTTCCTCAAAGTATGGTAAGTACCTGTTGCCTTAATTCTTATACTACATACTGCCAGGTGAATTAATCTGGCACTTGTTTCTGCTTGAGCTGCCATTCTTACTATTATCCAAGTCTGTTCATTCTGTGCAAGTCAGTCATGTCTTTGTTTGAGGCGCACATATGCATGTTTTCTATTTTTAATTTTTTCTCTGTTTGAATATTGCAAACTTTATTGTTGTTGACAGTGTTCTTAAATTACCATTGTATCACATCCAATGTGTTAACCTATTTAAATGATGATTATTTATTATGATTAATCTTCATTTTACCCATTTTGTCCTTCTTATATCCCATTCAATTAGTCTGCCTTGTTTTTCTCCAGGCTTCTCTGGAAAACTGTATCTCCCTTCGAATTAAGGAAAGTATTGCAGATGAAAAGAGGGAAGACAAGGGATCAGACCAGACGTACAAAACATACAACCTTGCTGAACTAAAAGAACTGCAGAATAAACTTATGTTAATCAAACTGAGTGGTGAGCAAGGAAGAGATGACATTTTGAGATATGTAGAGGTATGTCACTGTGCCGTTCTGATGTATATATTATATACATCATAATCACCTTATAATACTGTAATGGATATTAAAATTCTGAAATATTGTCTTTTTCAGAGAAAATATATCAATATATTTTCATTTAGTGTGAATAGATTTAACCAATTTGATTGGTGCCTTGTTTAAGTCTCCTGAAAATCTAGATTTTTTTCTATCCAACCATGCATCTTCAAAAATAAATGATTTTTATTTTTAATATATATAACTTGGATGGAATAATCTTGGTGAAATCTTGGTGTTAGTTATGGAATGAGGTTGTGGTTATAAAGAACCACTTGAATGTAACTCATATTTCTGTTTTAATTTTTCCTCCAGGTTTTAGAACAGGTTTTACTTATAGGTGACATGATCCTTAAACTCTTTGATGCTGGAAATGTCCTGTTCATGGACTGGTCTTTTACAGCATATTGTAATCCTGACCATGATGTAAAGGTACTCCTTGAATTTGGCATTGCTGGAATGACTATCACTGGACACAAGGACTTGCTAGAGGAGCTGAAAGACGTTTGTCGTGGCATGCAAGACTGCCTTGAAAAGTGGAATGAATACCTGCAACATCACAGGGATAAATATTATTATCTGAATTACTTCAGTGCCAAACAACTAGTAAATTTGTGCTCCATCATGCCAAAGGTACAACAGAAAAAAGAAGTTGGATGTTCAGTGCTGAACATGCTCTCTTTCATAAAGGAGAACATTACTGAAGAAGATTTGTTTGACTCTTTCACAAAAGCACTAGAAACCCCAGTTGAAGTTGGTGGTGCAAACTTGTCACTTGAACTTAGAAATCACCTCGTACATTTTCCAAAGCTAATTGATGAACTTAAGGTAGGTGGTTTATCTGATGATCAGGCAAAAGCTTCAGTAATGTATTATAGCCAAAATACCACGGACAGAGAAACAGCATTGGATGAAGACGACGTGATGAGTTGTGTCTATGATCATGTGGATGATGAAGAATGGGTGAAGATATGGAGCGAACAGTATGAGGAAGACAGAGAACACGTTCTTCAGAATCAATTGAAGTTCAAAGTGTCACCTTCTCAGAAGCAGATTCCAGCTTCTTTTGTAATGTCAGAAGAGGAGGCATCTATAATGTTCAAAAGCTCATCTTCCAGCCAAGAGAACATAGTGATGCTGTGGGAAGCATACAGCAAAAGATTGGCTGGTTTTGTTTCAGAAAAATATGTGGGGCTAGACATAGT